>OZ026498.1:22108700-22411200 GCA_964019985.1 Aurelia sp. 4 Dawson et al 2005 | reverse complement strand
TTTGAACAAGGATGAAATTTTGAACAAGGATGAAATTTTGAACAAGGATGAAATTTTGAACAAGGATGAAATTTTGAACAAGGATGAAATTTTGAACATGGACTGAAGGGAAAAACCTCTCAAAAACTGAAATTTGAAGTTTATTCAGATCACATGTGAAAATGAACTGATAAACATAGTGTCTAAAGGACGATTAATCAATGAGCTGATTGATTGATTGATTGATTGATTGATTTAATGATCTATTGATTTAGTGATTGATTCATTGATACCAAAAATGTCGGAGGTTTTGTCAAAAATTTGTCTATTATTGTGTAATAATTATATAATCAATTATGAAGGAAGTAAAAATTAACTTTTGTCATCAACAACAAGAAATCACTATACTGCATAGTACACAGCTGCATGTAAGGAGCTACAATTTGAAATTCAGCCTGGGTTCTTGTACAATCAATGGGTTGGGTTGGTTCATATAACATGGGGATCAAATTTGACGATTTCAGTCAGTTGGTCCTAAATCCACCAGATTTTAAACACGGGTGTTTCCTTTACTTTGTAGAAGGTGAATAAACTAAAACTGTTTTTTTTTTATTTTTTGCAGGTGAAGATCGATGGTTATGCACTTTAATGATTGAATATGGATGGAAATTAGAGTACTGCGCAGCAGCTCAAAATAGCACATATTGCCCCGATTCATTTGATGAATTTTTCAAACAAAGAAGACGTTGGACACCATCAACATTAGCCAATCAAATCGTCTTAATTCAGAAAGCAGGCAAAATACGCAAATCAAATGACGTCATCAGCATTGCATATATTTTCTATCAACTTTTGCTGATGATATCGACAATTGTCGGGTTCGTATTTACTTCTTCATCCATCTTGCTATTAATTTCATATTCACTCATCATGTTTTGATATCGACAATTGTCGGGTTCGTATTTACTTCTTCATCCATCTTGCTATTAATTTCATATTCACTCATCATGTTTTGATATCGACAATTGTCGGGTTCGTATTTACTTCTTCGTCCATCTTGCTATTAATTTCATATTCACTCATCATGTTTTGATATCAACAATTGTCGGGTTCGTATTTACTTCTTCATCCATCTTGCTATTAATTTCATATTCACTCATCATGTTTTGGTTTGCTTTCGTTAAAAAGACTGTTAAAGACTGTTCAGTTTGCAGTGACGGAGGAGAACGTAGAACCCAGGTAAAAGGAAATGCTCCGTCAAAAATGACAATTCTTACAGAGCAATTGTAATCGTTTGCGAGAACGCTCAAGTTTCAAACTGTCTGAAGATCAAATTTGGCATGAGCAGAAACCATAGATGAACACAGCAGTAACTGAACTGACAGAAAAGTCAGCGAAAGTCAAAATTTCCTTTTCAGTTGCAACAACAACAGCGTGAATATATTGTATATTTGCACTTAGGCCAAATTTGATTTTAAGATAGTCTGAAATCTTAGCATGCCCGCAAAGGATCTTGGGTAACAATAGCTCTTCAAATTGAATGAACTGCGAAGATCATCTTACATAGAAGTGTTGGCAAGCATTCTTACGTACACATTGATGAGGGGAAATAACGATTTTCAACGAAATTAAAACCATTTGACTGAGGAAATTTGAGACGCAGCGTAACATCACCATGTTTACATCTTGCTTCAGCATATGAAAAAGTGGACTGCTTTTGTGTCATGTGATGGAAATGACATGATTCTAGAATTCCCACTTCGTTAAATGATTATCTCAAATATTCCTGCACTTACCATACTTCTGATATTGATCCGACGAAATCTTTTCGAGCGTTACCTTTGAGATAAAAGCATCAGTTAGTAACTTCATCTAAAAGCATCTGCTTCTAACTTCATCTAACTTCTAACTTCTAACTTCTTCATCTAAAAGCATCTTCTTCTAACTTCATCTAACTTCTAACTTCTAACTTCATTCTAGTAACTTCATCTAAAAGTAACTTCATTTAAAAGCATCATTCATATAAACTAGAATTAAAACGTTAGGGCTCTAAGTTAGCAATCTCAAAAACTATTGCAACAGTTTCTTTAGAGGAGGATGTTTACTTTGTCAGAAACTTCATTCGTTCCATTGGACTTGCTACATGTCTATCTTTGGTCATAGGAACGAGAGAAGGAAGAAAAGAGGAAAAAGGAAAATAGAGGAGACTCTTTCCTTCTCTCCTCTTTTTCTTTTTCTCTTATTTCCTTCTCTCGCTCTCATGACCAAAAGATAGACCTGTAGCAAGTCCAATGTCCTATTTCAATCAAGCCATTTTGTTGATTTTTATAGGCCTGCAAATGTAATGTTGGTGATAGCATCTGGGTTAAATTATGCATTCCCAAAGACAGTAAATTTGATAGCCATGTTCGTTGCGGTATTGGTGATCGTTGCAGCCTTCATTGTTGTCTGTATCTATGCTTCGCAAGAATTTCAACTAAAGATAGCGAAAATATTGACATTATCATTTTCAATTGTGATGACAATTACAACTGTGGGACTCATGGCTCAGGTTTGTGCTCAGAATCCTTGGGCAGCAATGCAAATGCAAACTTTTAAAAACGTTAGTCACTGTTTGCTTAAATCCAACAACAAAAATTGATTTCATTTTATAATGATATTATCCCTGTAATGACACAAATCTTCTTCAAGGAATACACTGACAGGAAAGAACGTCAAAGAATCTTATCATCATAATGCACGAAAATAATTATTATTTCTTATTTCTATCTCATCTCTCTTGTACGATCTTATCATTGTTTGGAAGTTGAAAGGTTTTCAACGATATAGTTGCAAAATGCACTAAAAGTTGCTTCTGTTATGTCAGGTCTTAACTAACAATCAACAAAATAGACCGCTTGCTTAGCTCGCAATGTAACAATCTTTGCCTTTGCACATTGCTGAGGATGATCAAAGAGCAACATTTTCAATAACATCTTAATTCGATCATTGTATATTTGTCTCAAAACAACTTATTTGATATTTCAAGAATAGCTGTTGTTGCGACCTTCTTCAGTGTTTTCTGATTTGTAAAAACTGTTACGTCATTTGCTGTACATATTGTCATACAATGTGTTGAAATATCAGTCTTTCTTCTCATCTTAATTCAATCTAAAGAAATACAAAATACTTTAATTAACAACCAATTCAAATATATCGCTCAGCATTCGTTAATTTACTTTTATTCTAATAGGTTGCAGATGATATTGCAAAGCAACTTCGAGACACCAGTCAACTGCATCTTTCGCCTTCTACTATTTATCTGCTATTTATGTGTGGTTTGTTCTCTGCAACTGCCATTCTACATGGGCTGGAAGGGACAAATTTGATTCATGGTCTTTGGTATTTACTATGTCTGCCATCTGGTTATTTGTTCCTTACAATTTATTCAATTGCTAATTTAACGGATAGATCTTGGGGTAAGTATCTAATTAGATAATCTTATTAGCAATCTTCTATTTAAATGTGGTTTAATCTCTGCAACTACCATTCTAAATGGACTGGAAGGGGACAAATTTGATATTTGCTATGTCTGCCACCTGGTTATTTGTTCCTTACAATATATTTAACGTAAATTTAACAGGTAGATCCTATGGTATGTTACATTTTCCCAGCTCAGTTCTCTGAATGAAAGATACCAAGATATTTTGAATATCACATTGATTTCTTTTAACTAATTCATTTTGAAACAAGTCCGAATGCAAGGAAGAGTACGTGCTATCAACTCTCATCACAAAATCTGATGAGTTCTAAAACTTCAAACCAAGCTATATGTTAATTCCTGGCATTGTATTTGCAAAACGTCTTATATGGTCTAATTTTAAAAATGAACAGGAAACTTAAAAACAATCGGTCACTCGGATAGCTCCTTCGGCACAGAGAGCAAATTGCTTCTTCTACTGATAAACTTCAGGCACCTCTGTACTCCGAAGCATCTTGAAATGTTCATTCAATGTTCAATTTTGTTATCAAGAACGATTCACATCTTCTGCTTCATAGGTACTCGAGAAGCAAAGGCAAATTCAACGTCACTAAACGCAGTCGCATGGTATCGTATTGCATGGGGAAAATTGAAAACATTTTGTGCAATGTGCTGTCAAAGAAAATTCTACGATGATTCTCAAAGATCTGAAATAATGCTAGCTGAAAGTGATTTGGTATCTGAATCGTGTGATTTAGCATCGGATGATGGTCTACGCGTGAGTTATCATATTCTACTGCATAGGTATCAAATCTTGATTTGCTGAAAATGATAATCTCATTTTTACGCAAACAAAGAAGTACAACAAAACTTTTGCGAGGACGGCAGGTTGGCCCTTATATCGACCTTTTCTAAACCATAATCATTTTCGCGCCAAATGAAAAGCGAACCAAACAGGACATATTCCAGAAACGACTTAAATGTTACACCAAAATCTAATGTAGGGCCACAAAGCATCACGGTTAGCAACGTGTCTTTATTCTTGTCGTCTACTAGAGGCGATATTTTGCTATTATCATTCAGTTTGCCTTTCTTGGAGTGCTTTCATTCCTGGATAGGGTATCATGTAAACTATAATTGAAGTTAAGTCACATGAACTCATGCACTCATGAACTCATTGAGAGGGGTAAGCAAATGAAACCTCTAAAGAGAACATTGATAAATTCTGATATGTTATCAACGTGTAAGTCATCACAAAAAACAAAGGAAGCCACCTTCAGGATGTGATATTTGAGCTTGCTTTCTTTTTCTCTCAGACGAAGTAAGAGAAACCCGTGACCAGAGACACCACAGAAATGAATTTATTGTTTAAATGTAGCTTTGAGGCTTAAAAAAGACTTGTGACAGTCTGTCTACTTTCTAGGGTACGTCATCTCCAGACATACGAAATTCAGAGAGTGAAGATGAACTTGGTGAAAAAGAGAAGCCCCCACGACCCCCAAAGCCGCCTAAAATTCCATCCAAACTGTTGCGATTGCAATCTTCTGCTGCAAGTCCGAATGACAGAATGATGTCTATCAGGAGAAATCCTCATAAAGTCACTATTGGTCCTGGCATTCGATTCAAATCATTTAAAACACATTTGCCACGAACAGGTTTGTTTAGCAATAGGCCACGGGCAATAATACACCGTATTTCTAGCTTGGAAATTAAAGCTGTTAACTCGATAATACCATCGTTTTCTTCATTGTTTTCCTGTTGGCCCAAGCGTAACCAGTGCTGGAAATCAAATTCAAATGGCTCCTGCGCGTCTGAACTGTTAACTCCTACACAGCGTTGATCCTTAAAAAGAGGAAGTTTGAAACGAGGATGGACGCTGTGCAGGAACCAATTGTTCAGATGCGCAGGAGCCATTTGAAGTTGATTTCTGGCACTGGCCGAAGAAAAAAGCAATCAAGTAAACCAGTAATATCGACCATTGTAAAAATTTTAAACTCTAAGCAACAAACACAGTGCATTATCATCTCGTTATCGCCCATGAGTCACAGCAAACAGACCAAATCGCCAAAGGTTTCATTTACCAATTTCATGTCACGTGACCTTAATCTTAGTTTCAATATTGTGCTACTTTTGGCACGCAAATTTTCATGGCGCAAAATATGTTCCTATGAAAAGACTGATCATTTGTTCTGAAATGGGATTAAACAAAACTTAGCAGCCAATTTTGTATACTTCGAAGCTCTGAGAGATCTTTCTTGAGGCAAATCAATCAACAATTTAAATTGATGATAATGTATCAACATCTGTGCAAGATATTCATTGAGAGAAGAAAGTCTGGGACACTTTTATCATCATCACTGTCTTCGATAAAAATTTGATAAATTTCTATAAGATGTTGAAAAATGTCACTCGTTGTTCCAGAATTCTTTGCAGAATGGCTAAAAGGCCCATTGCATTTTAAGAAATGTTAAAACATTTTGGTGTACACTAATGTTCTTGATCTTAATAAAAAACAAAACTTTACTGTTCATAAATTTGATTTCATTTTCAAAGTTTTTATTTAGTTGGTTTTATTTCTAATTGCACCAACCACAAATTTCAAAAACAGCAAAAATACCACCTGAAGTAACGAATGACCTGTAAAACAGCAACATACAACCTGAAGTAACGAATGAGCTCTGAAAACAGCGAAGTACCGCTTAAAATAACGAATGTGTTGCAAATAAATTCTTTTTCCTCTTCACAATGTATGAAGCTTATAGAAAATGAATAACAAATTTTTATCTAACATTTTGAAAGGGGCTGACAAAACACAAGGAGACGAAAGAATTAATACTGCTGTTCCAATCGAAGACTTCTTACATGGAAAATACAAGGTGAGTACTAAGCAAGTTAATTTCTTGACAACGAAGATGAAACGAACCTCCAATGCAGATTTATATCTCAAAGAAACAGAATGCAGTTTGAGCGAGTGGTCCTTTGCCAGAGAAATTGATGCTAAGACCTGATTTACTACCATCATAGTTGAGATGAAATAATTCTAATGCATATTGTAGTTCTGGGACTGATGAACGTTTGAACAATTTTACCGAAATAAAAGCTGATTTCCACCCAGTCAAATTTTCGATTGGACAGGATAAATTTTGTTGACATTTTATTGAGCAAAATTCAGTCCGCTCAGAAAATTCTAATGAGTGAAAATCAGCCTGAAGGTAGCATTGTTGAAAACACTGTCTTTGAAAGGTTCAGTTTTCAATCACATTTCATATTTCTGAAACTGGAAGGTCAAAGTAGGTTGCCATAACTTCTTATAATACGTAGGAACTGAAATGCAACCATAAGAGAAGAAGGTCCTTCTACCAACTAAAATACCTACAAAATGTCTTTTTCCATGACATCATTTATCATGTAAATTAAACGATTACAATGAATCATATGGAATAGTCATAATCAAATATTTCTACTACTTCTATGCAAAACAGAGTCATTCTGAAACAGTTTATTTTTGAGAATGATAAAGACTGGGATGCTTGCTCTAATAATGAAATTTTAGGGCTCCAGATATTTCAATTCGTTTTTATAGACTAGCTTGTAATTTCGTAATCTAATTTTTGCGACATTATAGATTTTACTTCAATTTCTTTCGGGATTTAGACACCTTTGCGTTGATGCCGTAAGGCTTTGTAAAGTATTTTTATAGATGTAGTATGCTTAAACAGTCTTTCTCTTCCTACAGGATTATGTAGAAAATTTTAAAGATAATGGATACGATGATACCACGTTTTTGCTGAGCATGAAGGAACAGGTTCATTTTCTTTTTATGTTTCTCATACTTTGGCAAAATTTCCATCAAGAATGAAATTATTCTAGCGGTGCATTGTGTGATATCAATAGAACAGTCACGAATCGCCTTCAACAAACAGGGACAAAGTTTCAAAAACGAAATATTCAGGATTCAGAAAAAACAACGCGATTTGCTTTCCTGAAGACTAGATTCCACGGCTCTGAATGCATTCAATCAAGTCTAAATAAACGGAGAAACTTAAAAAAACTTCAGCAACTATAAGGCCAGTTAAGACAGATTCAGCAAAAAATTTTGCAACTGTGCGGTTCAGTTCAAGAAAACTTGGGACAAAATTCGCCCGCAAATATGAAATTTCTTTCTTTTTCCTTATGAACGGGTGAATTCTTAAAGAAAACTATTTATGTTGAAAATTATGAACCCTTGGTGACTTCGCCAGTTTTTGGATTTTTCGTTGAAAGATAACTTGCCAGAAGTAGGAAAAGGTTTGACATGGGATTGAAAACGAATAATAGAATGATCTGAATTGTCTTTGATTCAAGGAATTATTGGATATTGGTTTAATCAATCGAGGACATCGAAAGAAGATTTTGGTTGAAATTGAAAAACTGCCACCAGAAGAAATGGATCAAGAAGTTCCTGTAAGTTTTCTTACGACCAATTCAGTTACTCCTGATCATGGCAAAATTGAACAATGAACAGTACTTTCTAAGTACGGATATTCATGTCCATTAAAAACTGCTGTACTGTCTCATTGTGGAAACAGGTATACGTTTCTACTGAAATCAAACCAGCAGTACTAAAATTACACATCAGATATCCCATCCGTCCGTTTCAGGTTACTGTGACCTTTAAAGCAAGAATTTTCGATTTCGTCCATATGATCATGTTGATTTTCCTATCTACCGGGCGATTCAGCAAAATCTACACTTTTCACATTTTGTGAAGAATTTTACAGGATTACCGATGCAACGAATTTGTACACTTCTAATTCAGTTATCTTGCTGAGGCTCTGAAGGAATTTCAAGATTTTTCTCAAAGTTTTTGGTGCGGTCTTTTCTTCCTGAACTTGTGAATTAGCCAAGAGTCAAATTTCTTCATAGACCCAAATACCAATACCATCAAAAATGTTTTGTTCAAATCATGTAGATTTCGACTTTTTACTGCCCAGCATTGATGGGGAAGCATAATAGACTGATGACATTCGTCTAAGTTTTGCTCCATTGAATTGAATTGCTATTTACTGCTATAGTAATCACCGAATGGCTATTGTTGCGGTATCGTTTAGGGGAATGGAGCAAAAACAAGGACTCGCGTATTAAGTCTAGGAGTATTTTAGCATTTAAAAAGTTTCCTGATCACCAGAAAGTAATGAATGAGCAAAGAAAAACATTATTTTTTTATTTCAATCACTGAAACTGGGATCAAACTGAGCCAGTGACTTATGGTTTAGGAAAAACCAAGCGAAGCCGGTTTAGACATTCTCGTTTGAGATTACGAAAACACGTTTAAGTTATGATTTGTAAAATTAGTTAAAGCGAAAATCAGGCAACGGAGTTGTGATTTTTCCTAATCGGTGCCATGTTTTTCTGTGTCACTCAGTAGGTATAATCTTCTAAAGAGTTTGCAAAGCAAAACAAGATCAGATTGCTTCAAGTATCCTCTGGTGAAAATGTTCAATTTTTGGCTCTAATATCATCAATTTTTGATGACGACTTCACCTGAATAAAAATACAGTTAATCCCCGCACAAAATAACCTACTTTTTCGAGAGCCAGGCTGAAATCTTCTGGTTCTTATTTTAAAGGTACTAAGATTAATTTCAAGGTATAGAGTTTCTTATTTGAAGGGTGCCTCATGCAGTCCCCTTTGAGAGTCTCACAAACATGTTTAGTCCTATTATTTGTTTTGGAAGCATTCTTATCGACCTAATAAGTAATTGAGGAGGAGAAAAAACTTTCAAAGCCAGCTGGGACCACAATGACCTTAATAACAGCAATCAAATATCAAATTTGCAACCCCTGCAATAAGAAGCTATTTTTCATCAAACTGAAACAGGTTCTTCATTACTAGGTACATAATTTAGGAAAACAGACTCTAGGTTCTTATTTTTGTAGGTTATTTACTGTAGACTTGTCCAAGTCTATTTCGTCAAAAAAGATAATGGCAAAAGGTGTTCCGTCTTTAACTTTCAGATAGACTTATTACAGATGACGAAATAGACTTGGGGCAAGTCTTGACTAAACATAACGCTGTCATTTGTCCTAGGATAACGTGCGTGATTGGCTTATAAAGTTGGGTTTAGAAAACTACTGGCAGCAGTTTGAAGAGAATTCATACACAGAACCAAACACATTGGCCGACCTGAAATTCATGGATAAAAATACGATCATGCAGACATTCAAGATTACAAAGCAAGGACACGTGAAGAAACTCGCAAAGGCAATCAATTTTCTGGCTTATCCGAATGCAGGTATTTTGACATCTGTATTGGTGTTTATTTTCAAGTTTTTTTTTACCTTTCAGCTGTATTTTATTTGCAATTTTATCGTCGTAAGTGGTAAGTAAAACATCGCACTTGAATCTGTTACCTTCGAGTGACAAGCAAGCAAAGTAGGATTATTGATTGCAGATGAAGAACTGAAAAATGACATTCCGGGAGCAGATTTTTAGACACATTATTCTTTTACGATAAACCATAAGTCCAGTCATTAACTGAATAAAATCTAACACCGAATTTTAAAACACGGAGAATTTGTTCCAAACAAATGTATGATATCTTTAACTATCTTCTTCTTCGATATCTTTTCTTGATTTCTCTTAACAACCACTTCTTCGCATGTACAACGCGTTATAAGCCATCCAGCTTTCAGGGAATACTCTGCAGCTTGACCTATCTACATTTGCAGATCGACCAATCAGTCGTAGTAGAGATCAGTTTGTTAACAGTCGCAAATTGCTTCTTACTGACGTGTCAATGAAAAGTTTCGGATGCTTTGCAGCACAATCTGGCCTATGTTAGTAACATCATACAAATGGTGCATTGTAATAAATGCAAGTTATTCATAACTTAGTAGTGGTATATATCAAAATACCAAAAGAATTTATATGACCTTATTATTGTTTCATTTCAGCTCAAACAAACATTCGCAAAGCTCGAATCGAGTTGGATAAAGCATCCGTCATGGAACAAGAACATACCGAATTCAAATTTTGGGAAAGACTGCGTGTTATTTGTTTACTTCCCGAGCAAGCTGCATTTAGTCAAAGTGATGAGTTGAGAGATAAATTGGAAGAGCTACGCAATTCTGGTCTGATGATGTTGATTGTGATAAATATTCTTTGGATCACTATCATGTTAACCATTATTGCACAAGGCAAAAAGTTGCAAGTTCTCAACACGAATTTCCTTGGCCTTGCATTCCTATTTCTTTACACCATAGTTCTATTGGTGCAATTTTGCACTCTTTTGTGGCACAGAGTTGGCACATGGATTCATTTGATGTCACGTACGCCATTCAAACCTGGTTCAAACATAAACATGAGTTGGTCGTTCCATGATGATGATCTGCCTCCAGAACCAAAA
Source organism: Aurelia sp. 4 Dawson et al 2005 (assembly GCA_964019985.1). Lineage (NCBI taxonomy): Eukaryota > Metazoa > Cnidaria > Scyphozoa > Semaeostomeae > Ulmaridae > Aurelia > Aurelia sp. 4 Dawson et al 2005. The sequence goes on along the minus strand of OZ026498.1, from coordinate 22,400,374 downwards.
CATGATGATCTGTTTGTCGCTCAACAAAGACTGAACAGTCGATTAGAACGTAGGTCAAGAAGACGGATGGGACAAATTGCCGATTCATCCATGACATTTTGCTCCATTCACCCACCAAAGCAAGGTCCCTCATTTTCTATTGAACTGAATTAAGAGTACTTTGTATTAATCGTTGAGTCAAATATGTTTCACTATTTATAAATTAGTTGCATTTATTAGCTGAGCGGTGAACAACTCAAATGAACCATTGCTTTGCTCGAAATTCTAGGGCAATTGGGGGGGGGGGCTTGCCCCCTCCAATTTTTCCTAAGGTCAGTCAATTTGTCTATATCTGTGAGAAAGAGTATAAGGGGGTGATACGTGGTTTTCTTACAGTTCGACGCTTCAAAGAGGGCTTATGCTGACTACGACGGGGGCTATGTGCTATGCCTTCAGACCTTAAGTTATTTCATCCTCCGGTTTTTTGCAGCTTGTGCCGCAACTACAACGACGATGTGACTTAAAATTTACTCAGCATTTTGGCTGGATTCATCTGTGCAGTGCAGAGATCGCAAAAATTACTGACATAAGACCATTCAACTATTTCATTCGCGGGATCTTTCACCTAAAATCTATTTTGAAGCACCATGGAACCTTGCGATGATCTAAGCAAATGTCGACCTACTTTACTTTATCTTTGAAGGTGGAGTGGTGAATGCAACTTAGCTTCGACCTTTGCTTTCAAGGCTAAAAATAGCGCAGAGATAAGATATCCTATTATAGATTGAAAAGAGACCAAGTAGATAGTCTAAACCGCTGAGATGGTCGATTAATGCACTTAAATCTTATAAAGTGGGTTTCTCGTGTGGGTAGTTTAACCGTAATTGCTGGGAAACCAATCATTAATTACGTTGGAAAGAAAATAGCAAAACTTGATCACATCCAGTGAGAAGACGAATTCCTGCAGCTCTTTCTGACTTGGCCCTAACATGGCAGCTCGTAGCTGTAAATTTAAAGGGGCTGGATCACGTAACCGTAAACAAACTTGTTAGCTCTATTATTGTTGTCCACACGTGGCCATTGTGTTCTGCTAAGATTTTGGTGGATGGGGTGAATCTGCAATAAAGTTGCTGCTAAATATCCACCAATATCTCTGCAATCGTACAACATACGAGTGTTCCGTTTATTTCTCTGCGAAATTCGAGGGCCCATCGGCAAAGTAACTCCTTTATTTTGCGAAAAGTGTGGAGAATCTCTGCGATATGACCTATCAAAAAGACTGCAAAATCCTCGTTTCGAAGGAAGTTTGTTTACTTTAGGTGACGCAGCCCCTTAAATTCAAATCAATTCATGAGAATCGACATGGTTAAAAGCTGGCCTGTGCTAACCTTTCAATATGGCCTGTTGTATTTTGTTAGTTTGACACCTGAAATTTCATCGTATAGCTAAAGAAACAAGAATGGGTGTGTTTCTTTAGCCCATTTTTGTGGCTAGTGAATCCTTTAACATTGTCACATTATTAACAGAAAATTGTACAAAATCATAAGAATTCTCAAGGAAATGTAAGAATTCTCCGAAATCAAAGTACTGCCTGTAAAATTAGGGGAACATTCTCAACACAGTTCTTTCATAACCCAAACATCCAAAAATTATTCACAATTTTTATAAGAATTCAAAAGAATTTATCAGAACAAAAAAGGATTTGTAAGAATTCTGAAGGTTCATGGAAATTCTTAAAGAGAAACACATTTCAAGCTGTAAAAGAGCAGACTGTACATCACCCCCAACGTAATGTAGAATTTGAAATGAAATAGGGACTTGCCATTTTCTTTCCACATTTATAGGATGAAGACTCATGTCTATGTTTATAAGAAAGATGAGACATTTATTCATTACCCAACTATTTCATCTTTTTCAAATATTTCTTACATACAGTAGATGGCACTGTCATGTTTTAAAGACACAGATTACATCAAAAACGATAAAAGATTGTTTGTGCAAAAAGGATTTTCAACATCAAGAACCCTATCATTAAAAGACATTAGTGAGGCATTAAAGGCAATCTGTCACGTATCTGATTGGCCGCTACAATCAGAGATCAACAGAACGGATTTCTTTGTGAATCTGTGTATTTGAAACAAAGGAGGGCTAATCTTCTTGACTTTCTACAGCCGTAGAAAGTCAGAGGATTATCAGCCATTCAAATTTCCTATTCTTTGTATTGTCATTATCACCCAATCAAATGCGTGACAGACTGCCTTTAAGGGAGTAAGATGAATGTATGTGCATAATATGGGGTGTCTAACTTAGACTAAAGACAATTTTGGCAAGGATCTTGTGTACATTTCTTGTATCTGTTGTAAATCTGTCTTGGGTTTGTAGCTATTCAAGATCTCTTAACTTTGTGTTTTCAGGTAAATAAATTAGGGTCTCCTTTATGATTTTATTTATTATTGGTATAGTTCCAGCATCTTGGTATTGGTCAATGTGAATATTTTCTGGGTCAATGTGTGCTGAAGTGTTTTAATCCAATTTATACATTACAATACTCCATTTGGCTCTGTTCATTCACAATAACACCAATTTTCAAGGGTAAATTGCTCTTTCTCCTTCATAGCAGCTAAAATCTTTGTACAAGCTAGAGATTTAAGTACGACTAAAGGGAAATTTGTCACAATCTAGGAAGGAAAAAGTAAAAAAACCCCCAAAAAAATAATGCAGCAAAGGGCACAGTCAATTATTACAACAAACAGACAGTGAAAAAGTTTTTCATTTTTAACTGAATTGACTATTAGTTGCAATTCAAAAGTATGCTATCGACAATTCCCCTGTTGCTTACAAGCTGATTTCTAATTCCTCTAAGCACACAGGGTTTAATTCCTATCATATCTAAACAAAATTATTGAAAAAGAAGCATGGCAAGTAATGTGATTGATCCCTGTGGGCTGATGTCAAAGTCCTACCTTGAAAACAGAAACATCCATCTCAATCATTATACACCTATCAGGTTTGCCCTGGAAAGAAGCATTGTCAGCAAGATCAGTAAAACACTGTCTAAAATTCAGAGACTAGATAGCCCATGTTGATCGTAAATATTTTCAACTGAAACATAAAGCTTCCTATAGACAGTCACCCAATTATAAAACTATTGTTTGTTGTGGCAACTGTGCAACCATAGGAAAAATGTGCCTAGAAAGGCCATAAATGTCTGTGTGATGAAACACATACTGCACGATGACTCTATCCAGCTTCTCTCACTACTGTCTTGTATTAAGTCACAAGTGTATGACTTTTCACTTCAGCAAAGCCTTCTCGACTTATAGAATCTACAGTACTTTGGTTTAAATTTTCAGAAGAGGAATGATGGAATGTCTGCCTGTTTTTGATCTTCCCTTGCTGATTCTTCTAACAAGCTGTCTGCTAATTTGCACATGGAAAGCAGATCTATAAATCTCTATGATAATTCTTACTACTCATAAACTCTTCTTGAAATATAAAATTATCAATTGACTCTCTCTATCATATCTCTATTAGCAAAAAGGAAGAACCCCCATTTTCCTAAGGTGTTCCCTTTGAATTATAAATCTACAACTGTCAAAGATACGCTCAATATTTTTGGTATCAACTGCACAAGTGAAATGTGGGTAGCAGTCATGATCTTTGTGTACTGTACTCTTGTTCTCCTCAGCAATACTGAGAAAAATGTCTCTTATGAAATATTTAGCCCTAATAACCTCATCGCAATTGTCCTTTACTGCTTTTTCTGGAGTTGTGTAACGAGTATATTCTGGAAAATAATCTTCTAACTTTGATTTGCCAGCCAGAATCTTATCACTCAACAAATCTTGCTTGTTGAGGAACAATATTACTGCAACATATTTCAAAAATCTATTGTTCCAAACCATCTTGAAAAGATCAATACTTTCTTTGAGTCTGTTCTGTGTTGGATCTTCTCGTAGTGCAATGTCATAACTGCTGCAAGACACAACAAAAATAATTGCTGTCACATCATTGAAACATTGGATCCATTTTCTTCGCTGATCCCGTTGTCCCCCAACATCAAACATATGAAAGTCTACCCTTTTCCCAGGTTTCCCCACTGTAAATCTCATTTCTGTTATTTCTGAAGTTAAAATTCTGCATCGTAAAATGTCTTGATCAGTAGGTAGGTATTCAGGTCTTCCTATTTGATTAACTCTTTCCAAAAAATACTGAGCACTATCAATCAGCTGATATTCATTTGACCTTTGAAGACATTCCTGAAAACCTTTATCGGCCCAGAGTGCAGTGACATAATCATAAAACTCTTCTGGATATGCAAAATCTTTGCAGTTACAATGCTGTAGGATCCATGCAGAGCGCTCATAATTGTCTTCATTCTCAAGTTGAACATTTGGTGTGATGGAATCTAAAGCTCTGAGGGTAGTTGAAACTGCTTCAATTACGTTTCTTTTGATATCGCCAACCATACTTCGCCGTTCTTCATCACTGAAGCCATCAGCATGCAAGATTTTCATTTGCTTCACTAACGTACTCTTGCCGCTTTCACCCGCGCCGAGTAATAACAGGCGGTGCACTTGTTTGTACTTAGCATGAAGGCTTTCTAGATAGATATCAATTTCTTTGCTGCGTTTTTTGTCTTCGTCCTCGCCTATTAAAGGGCAGCAGCTCATTTTAACAATGGTGATCTTATTTGGTCGACAACGGGCCTAAACAAGGCAGTGAACTTGATCATCCATTTCTTTACGATGAAGGCAATGAAAGGACTTTCTCTTCTTGTAGCTGCGTGATAAATAAATCCATACAAAGTGGTATGATGCTATATCGCGGTGAATACGATGAAATGGTTTGTTTCCTTCCTCCTAGGCCAGCCAGAGTACGAAAACTTCAACAATACTAGCCTGCCGTTCGTTGAGAGTTTCTATATTTAGATCGTGCGCATAATAAGTTTCCTGGCCAACGTAAAAACTCAGACCAGAGAGAGCTCCTACCCAGGAGCAAAAATTAGAGATTGGTACGGGGGGTACGGGTCTGGGTGTAGACTTAGTCAAAGTCTTTCTTTTCTTCATCAGTATCTTCAGAGGCAATAAAAAATTTCCTTTGGTAAAATTATTGCCTCTGAAGATACTGATGAAGAAAAGAAATAGACTTGGAGCAAGTATAGTCTGGGTGCAGAAAATGTGGAACGAGGAACAGCCATTTCTATATTTAGATCGTGAGCATAATCAGACCAGAGAGAGCTCCTACCCAGTAGGAGTAACAACATCCATTGGGAGAAGTAACAAATAGAATTTTATCTCCACTGACATCAAACAAAACTAAAGTCATCTACAGCTGGGCAACTTGAATACTTGTTTGTTGACTTACGCTTAATTTTCGTCCATATAAAAATCCATAAATATATTGACTTAGAACTCCTCTTTGATATAACTTGCAAGATCTACCAGAGTCTTCAGCTCATTCCATTGCCTAATGCAACGATAATCGTGTTGAATAAGAACAGCAGATAACATTGGTGGGGCCAGAGCCCCCTCCATGCCATGATTTTGGTCCTCCTAGATTTCCAAGGCAAATATAGAGTGACTAAACGCATGTCTGCCAGTTCTCTTTCTGGATTTCTGCCCTGTTTGATTTTCAATTTAATGATTATTCTCAGCCAAGCTAACATCTTAGTGTGATGAAAAGATGAAAGAATTTTTACGAAAGAACGTTTACAATTGTTTTTGCATATGAAAAGCATCTACCGAGTGAGCTGGATAAAAGTTCCCACTTTTGAAAATTCATAGCACCAAGAGAACTTCTCAGATTTGAATTATTCAAAGTCTAGTTAAAAGCCAAATGGTCAAAGTATTTTTTTTATTTTTCTTCCTGTCTCACAAGCACTAGAATGTGAGTAAATTTAGCTTTATAAAAATTTACTGCTTGTAGTTGCCCCGGGGGGGGGGGCTACTATACATATTTTGGGTACTGGGACGTGCCATCGGGAAGGGTATCGATTTTTACTATTTTGGTATTAGGAACGGTATCGATTTTCGCAATTTTCGCAATTGGTATAGGGTCGGGTATGCATTGTTGGAAAATTGATATAAAGTCGGGAATATATTTTTGAAAAATTGGTATAAAGTCGGGAATACATTTTGGAAAAATTGGTATAAGAAACGGGTATGTTTTTGAACCTCGATGGCACGTCCCTGTCCAAAATCTGGTCAAGTACCCTCCGGGGGGCTGTTGGACTCATTGACTTTGCTTCCCTACAAGAAAGTGAGGACAAAAGATAAAGACAAAGGATAAACGATTAGTGATAAGACAATGAGCATAACTATTCCGTGATTTTGCGCCACCACGAAACTATGATATTCCATGAACAGTTGTTCACGAATTGACAGTTATTTTTGTAAACTTCGCAAAAGTTTTATTTCTAAAGAAATCATTTCTCAAAGGAAACTATGCCCACTTAAAAAGTGGGCTGGCAAATGTGATGGCCGGAGTTCAGGAACAGTTGCACCTGGTCTGCATGCTGGCTATTAATTCCAGTTCACGCAATATTTCAATGTATCTTTAAGTTTAGTCACTCGACGTGACGAATTGGATCATGTCCATGTTACCTAATGCACGAAACTATTTGCATGCGAATTTTCCATAGCAAGTTTTGGTGACTGCCATTTTCGAGTCATTTTTGAGTGTGACTTAGAAGGATCAGCCTCAAAATCTTTGTCGAAACAGTGACCAAAATGAAGGTACTAATGCACGACTAAATCTTTGTACTTCACATGAAAACAAACACATTCATATCTTTTACTATAGCTCCGACATAAGTACTCCGACATAAGTGGGTTTTTAACGGCTACTTTTTGGCGGCTTAGGTGAAGCAACCAAAGAAACTGCAGTAAACGAGTAAACGATTGACACATGCCTGCAGTAATGATGTCTACAGACTCTTTAAACTTGACAGTCTCCTACCAGGTGTCCCAATACACAGTGATCCAGAGTTGGAAAAAATACCCAAAATTCAAAATTGAAATATGATTTTCATTTTATTTTTCTGTTGTCAAGAAGGAATTTTCCACCATTATGCAAAAAATTTGAAACGAATCGAGCCATTCGTTCTGGAGAAAGAATTTGTCAAACTTTCAGGAAATTGTATTGCATCATATCTAATCAATTTCAGGAAGAAATTGACTATTGTCTCCTAAACATAACAAACTTCAAAGTGCTGCTGCATCACGCTTACTTATCCGATTTGTAAAATCTTTTTTTTATCTAAAAGCCAGCAGAATCCATCGATATTCTCTTGGAAACCGTATTCGTTAATACATGTCATCAAGGCAAATTTTTGCAAAATTCAGACTATACTATTTTTCACAAATTTAGGCCTAAAATCGTTCCTTTTCAACTTTGACGCTGAAAATAAAAAATAGATGTCAAAAGATGTCTTAGCTATTGGTTTCGCTATTACATTTGAATTATTTTGTACATATAGACCAAAGATTCCGTGCAGAAACGTACCCAAAAAAAATTTCATAAAATTTTCAAAATGTGTACTCTTTGTCAGTACTTTCCCTCACTTTTGAGAAACTACCAAAGAATCTACAAGGTAGACCTTGGAGAATGTGGATAGACGATATCAAAGAGTGGACCAACATCAAATCAAGGCTACCGAGGGTTATCCGATATTAGCTCTGCTTGTTTTAATTGATAGAACTACATGTCAGCTTACAGAGGAGTCATTCACAGCCTCTTCTGCTTTGCAGTTGTTTTGTTTTCTTGTATTAATCATATGTTCACTTTTTTCCTGAAATTGACACCAAAAGTGCGTAATTTGAAATTAAAAGTATAAAATAAAGAAATTAAGGAAAAAGATGTCTGTCAAAGTTAGATTTTATCAAAGAAGCACAATTCAGCAGGTTGTCTGCCACAGCAATCATTCAGGATCGTGCAGGGAACAAATTTATGTTATTTTGAATGTGTCCACTACCATTTTTTGCTACTTTTGATCCCCCATTTTTTTGATTTTCACCTTCAGACAAATGCAAATCCTGCAACCAGACTTAAGATATACAATCCTCAATGGTCTTATCCTTTTAAAAAAGTGTTCTTACGTAACTGCGAGAAAGTTCTATGAATTCACCGCCTCCTCCGCAGAGGACTTTTGTGGAACTGTCTCAAGCCATGGGAAAGCATGGTCTGAAAATGCAATTTTAGCCTTGAAAATGTACATCAGGAATATTTTGTAGGTAACTAGATTCAGGACAAAGCAATATTATGTGGAAAATGTTATTTCTGATTTTTTGTGTCCTAGCTGATCACCATACTCTAATTGCAATAAAATGAGTTCTTATGGTGTTAAAATGACGAAACTTTGCAGTTCCAACTCTACCGGTTTTTAGGAGCCATTGCTGATGACATCTACAACTTTTTATGGATCATTTCTATTAATACGAGTCGAAAGAACAACAAATATATCATTTCTACAATGTTTTTTTCAATTGTATACAGATAGGAGTCTCAAGGCTTAAAAGGGTTCAACTAAAAATATACAAAAGCCCTCTGCGGAGGAGGCAGTGAATTCAAATTTTCTCTCACTTATGTCAGAACACTTTCTAAAAAGGATAAAATCATTCAGGATTGTATATTTTAAGTCTGGTTACAGGGTTTGCGTTTGTGTGAAGATGAATATCAAAATAATGGGGGTCCAATGTCGTAAAAAAATCGTAGTGGACACATTCAAAATAACATCATTTTGTTCCCTGCACGATCCTGAATGATTGCTTTGGCGGAATACTTGCTGAAATTTTCTTCTTTAATAAAATCTAGGTTTGGCAGATATCTTTTTCCTTAATTTTTTTATTTTGTACTTTTAATTTCAAATTACTCACTTTTTGGTGTCAATTTCAGGAAAATAAGTGCACATACGATAGATAAGAAGAAAACAAAAAATGCGTCCCAGAAGAGCCTGTGACTGACTTCTCTGTAAGCTGACATGTAGTTCTATCAATTAAAACAAACAGAGCTCAAATCGGATAACCCTAGGCAGAGATCTTAGCAAATGAATTTGTTCTTGTAATGAGCATTCAGTAGAAATCTACCAAAAATTACGTGAAAAGTAAACAATGTCAATTTCATCCAACTTTGCAATCAAATATCTCCGGACTCAAAAGTCAAAAAAGTCTACTTTTTGCTTTATTTTGATCCTTAAGGTATCCTCTTTAAGACTATAAATCACCATTGATGTTTTGATTAAATTTGATTTTTCCGATATTCTATAATTTTTTCCAAAATTTGCGTGTTCTGGATCACTGTGCAATACCCAAGCACTCCTGTTTGAAAATGACCAAAATTTGATTCCAAGGCCGACCATCAAATTTCTTTTGTGGCAATTAGACCAAAGACCAACCAATTTTACTAGGAAAAGCTTACCTTGTGCTTCTTTTTGGAATATGCGCTTTTAGCTCTTTTTAAGGGTCGCCTGGTTTTGAAGCATACTGCAAAAAGCACTGATGATGACCACATTAATTTCTCGTTGAGCATTACGCTCTTGGTTTGGTTACAAATGTCGGAAAGAATCACAAGCTATCATCATTAACTTGAAGGATGATAGAAAGCTCAATAACATGTCTCTAAGGAACACGAAAACTTTCTTCTACGCTATACATATCTTGATCATTGATCAAAGAGATCAAAAAGAGAATCTTATATCAGAATGGGAGTTTGGTCATTTTTGAAAAGGGAGGCGGGAGTATTTTTTCGGATACTCAAACGATGATATGTACAATAATTTATTTAAGTACCAATTTTTGCTGAGATGTTAAAAACACGATGTTTTGAGCGTATACTTATTATCAAATGACTCGAAATCAATCGAGCCGAGCAAACGCTCGAACCGCACCGCTTCGAACCGCTGTTGAGCATTTCAGCTATATTTTGTACTTAAATCATTTATTCTCATGTCATATTTTAACTGCTACAGTGCCACACGCAACGAACATATTGTTACTTTGTTGAGACAACCCGCATATTTTACCTTCACCTTCTTGCTTTGAATATAAATAGTAACTGTGGAGAGAACAAAGTTTCAGATCATCTAATCACAGGTGAGACGCGAGGCCACGGCCTACTCTGACATGGATGGAATTGCAACGCAAAACTTGGATTATGGTGAAGACCTTTCAAAACCTTTCTATAATAAACCACAGCTAATTGTTTTATTTTGTTTCCAATACGAGACATGATTTCTAAAAATACATTGCTAATGAAAAGATTGAGGAGAAAGTGTATTTTGGAAGTATAATGGCTAAAAAGTGTTTGAGCTGCGATTTAATGACAAATATCCAGACATTTATCTGAACTGCAAACAGGATAAGATTGTGTGTTCTTTGACTCGTACTTCGGGATTTTAAATCCTTTCCTCAGTGTAGCCAAAACGTGAAAATCATAGTGGTCAGAGAGCTGCACGAATTGATTATTCAGATCATGCCGTGTTTAATGTAGCTAGTAATCTTATAAGTGCTCCAGATATAATGTAGCTGAAAGGAAAACATTGCCAGCATCATCGCAATTTACCAAGAACTAAAGTTACCAAATCCAGAGCTACTGGTTGCCTTTTTAACTTTCTTCGGGGTGACTTCATCATCATCATCATCATCATAATCATTATCATCGTTTCCTTTCGCATGACTTGCTTTACTTTTTTCGTTCTTCTTACCGATGTATTTTCCGACACCTGAATGATGCGCTTTGAGCTTCACTACATTAGTTGCACTTTCGTGCGGCCTAACTCTTCCTCTTGTTTCATTCTCTTCCTTTAAACTTTTGGCTGCTTGTTTCTCAGATTCTATTTCTTTGTCCAACTCTTCAAAAGGGTCAACAAAAATTAATATCTTTGTGATACTAATTTTCGTTCTGGGTCGATCCTCTGCATCTGTCTCAATTTCTTCCATTGATTTGAGTGTATCAATACCTCCAACAACTTTTCCGAAAACTGTGTGTTTGTTATCTAAATGGCGACAAGAGCGGAAGGTGATAAAAAACTGTGATTTATTGGTATCTTTACCAGAATTAGCCATGCTGAGAATGCCTCTTCCTTGATGGCTTAAATTCATTTTGAATTCATCTTCAAATGGTTTGCCCCAAAAAGATTCTCCTCCGTGCCCCGATGCAGTTGGATCACCCCCTTGAATCATGAAATTCTTTATCATTCGGTGAAACGTTGTGTTGTTGTAGTAACCTTTCTTGCACAAACCGATAAAATTTTCACAAGTTTTAGGAACTTGATCAGAATGCAATTCGAAATTTAGATATCCACAACTAGTTTGCATTTGAAGATAAGCTTTGGTTTTGATCTTAGAATAGCGGACAACATCTTTGTCTATCATGGCAGCTTGTTGTTTTGTTTGTGGCACGAAGGATGTCGATGTGAAAGAACCGGCCATTACACCTGTTGAATAATGAGCAGCAGTGTCCGATAATGTGGATTCTTGGTCTTCCTTAGTTGCTGAGCTTGTTGGTTCTTTGTAAGATTTAGCAAGTTCGGACAGAGTACTTGCAGTTTCAGCATTTGCTCTTCTGATTGTATACATAGGATTGCTTTTAGCTTGCTCATCCTTTTCATTAACAAGCTTAACATTACGTTTGACATGATGAAACTTTGAGATATCAAATTTATCCAGACTTGTAGGGTCTTGGATTGTAATGATATCTTTGCGTGTAAATTCTTCATCTGTGAGGAGATCTTTGAAGTTTTTTGGTTTTATGTTCAATTTCTCTACCGCTTCGTAACTGTAAACATTTCCTAAAGAAATGAATGTTAACAATTCAAAATATCGCAGAGGTAACATTACACTGGACAAATATCTACCATAGTTTCCATTATAAGGAGTATCTGTTAAAAGAGTTTTGGTATACTGTAGCATTGCAGGGCACACAGTTTCTGAAAATGTTGCACGTGGCAACAGGTTTGTTGTTTTTGTTTTGAGTTCAAAAACTTGCCAATATGACATGCCTTTGATTAAGCATATTTTAATCCATTGAGACCTTCACTGGGTCGTATCAAAGTTCTCTTGTTTCCCAGTTATTTTTCAGTTACATCACATGTTACAAGTAAGAAGAATCAGAAAATTAATTAATATGATCTTTCACACAAAAATTATCACTGTTCAATGCCAATGCCAAAATTACCAATTTGTGTTTGTACCCACTTTAAGTGGGATGTTGCCAAATGCCAATTTTGATGGGCTTTTCATGATTTCAGCCAAAGAGGAATCATGCTGAATTAAAATCTGCTGAAAAAGAACCAGTTCAGAGAATTTGGTACCTACAATCTACCCATGAAGGCTCATTTCCACTCAGCAGTGCTTTTCAAGTGCTGAAGTTGCATAGAAAGTTACTATTGAACAAACTTTTATTGTTTATAAAAATTAGCCCCAGTGGTCATCAACAAATACCTTGTCACAGTTAACAGAACTGGTCGTTAATGGCTTGATGGACCAATAAAGTTTTCACCTCTCCTTAACGGACCAATAAAGTTGTCGCTAGATTCTCTCTTTCTATGGCCCTCTCACAAATCCTCTCTGTAGGTCTATTTCTTGTCTTGGATTAGGACCTAACACCTACGGTGACTTCTTCTCTACCCAGTAGCGCAGCGAGAGGGGGCGGCCGCCCCCCAATCATCGCCAGAGATGAGTTTTGTGATTCTTCCAAATCCGTTGAGAAACTGAATGGGGGGGGGGTAAGCTGGATTTTTCTCCAACACTTGTGGCAGCGTGGTTTGTCGATGTTATATAAGAAACAGGAATGAAATTCTTGAGCTAATAAATGACATCTTGGCACGATTTAGCCAACAAAAGTATCAAAAATTTTCTGCTCGCTTCGCTCGCACTTCCATATGTGCGTCACTATGTCATCTCTGTACTGCCTGGGCTGCCGTCATGTCCCCGCAAGGCAAACAGCTTCATTAGTTCCTTTGAATCCGACTTGGCACCCCTTTAATTTGATGTATGTGTAAGTCTATATGGCATAGAACACAAATCAAGTTAATCGCATCTCACGAACCTTTCTCGCTTCACTCGTGCTTCAATCTAGACTTATCAAGACTTCCTTCCATGTGTACTTATGCAGCCACTTGTATCCTTGAACGATTTCTGCATTTTCCTATGTATCAAGAATTACAAGAATTTATGAATTCAAATTGAACCCTAACTTTAATCGACAGGCATCTCTTCTACAATGATGTGACATTTCAATCATCCAGTGAAATTCAGTGTGGGCTTCTCAGAAATGTTCGACTCGCCTCACTCGAACTCCCTTCATGTTCCGTATACCCCATAATCTTAGTTGCTTCTTTCATCTCTTCCTCATAAAATGTTTCTAATCGATCTGCCCAGCGTCATTTGAATATTCTCCTGTTTCCTGTTACAAGGGACTTTCTAACTTGCTATATTTTTACTTCTTTTGTCCCAGGTACCCATGGTACTAAATTGAGAAAAATTGGCGAAAATTGATACATGACTGTATGAAAAAGAAAAGTTTTCGTCGCTTCCATTTTAAGAACAGCACAGAAATTTTTCCCTACTTTTTAAGTTCGAGTGCATTTTTGTTTTTCCAATGGCGTAACTAAGAAGGAATGCGGCGTCCTAAGAAATTCTAGAACAATGTTGGCAGAGGCATTCTAAGCCAAAGTAGAATGCAAGTCATCAAAAATTTTCCTGGTGACTTGACCCTGGACCAATCCAATTCAATATCCATTGTGACTCTTAGCCTGTAATAGCCTGCCGTTGGCTTTAGGGATCCTTATTTGCTACCACTCTGGAAAAATCTCATCAAATCATGATCTGAAGAATAAGTACGCTGAGGAACAGTTTCTTTTGCAAAAGATTCTTGCAAAAGATGCTGTAGACTGACAAGACAATGATAAGTGAAAAGAAGACAGTTCCTCAAATATCAAGATCGAACGACCAGCCACCAAATCATTTTGCAGTAGAGCTGAGAAGATCCATTTCGTATTTCGTACTTGATATGTTGGACCGCTTGTAATTGCATAAGAATTCTTTTGCTTTCTTAGTAACTTGATCCAAATTGAACAAAACATCCTGCCTATTTTGTGGTCAATGTAGTCATGTTTATGATGCAAAATATAACTGAAAAGGGCGTTTCCTTCGTTTTCCGAGCATCTCAAGGGCATGGCCCCAAAAAATTTTTCCGGGGGCAAGCCCCTGGACCCCCCTTTCTGTTCGCTATGCTCGCACTTTGCCCCCCTAAAAGCAGGGACCTGGCTATGCCACTGTCTCCACCTTGTATTGTTAAAATTAATTAGTGTGCTGCTGAAAAATTTACTGCTACAAGTTATTCTTTAAACGTAGACAATAAAATATTACTTATTTCAATTTTCTTCAAAAAAGTAGCATTTCTAACAAATGTGAGCAAGATGCCCTCCCCCTAACAAACAGCTCAATTCTGTTAACTGTGATGAAATTCTTTGTTCATAACCCCTCAACTTAAAGGAATTGAGTCCATATAAATAGTTGAGCGTTAACGCTGTCTTCAATTTTTACTGACAAACCGCTGACGTCCCTTTGTTGTCGTACAATAGTGCAAAAGTCATTAGTAGTGGAGACTAAAGACTTCTTAATCCTTGCATTATCCTAGGGAATTTCTTTGGTTTAATTTCAATAGGGATTAAATGACAACTTTTGTTTCATGATTGAAAAGAAGCTGATATTGGTCATGAGAGCGCTATTTATACGGACTCAATGCCTTTGGCAAACACAATACCCACAACCCTGACATGACATCTACTCCTTCCCTCCCCCCCCTCCAAGCTAAACTGCTGCTGCTACAATAGCTCATATACATGCCTGTTTGTTTGATTGCAACTATGTGAGTGTTCTCTGTAAAAATTTTAAATGTGATTGGGCAGTGCATTTTTCCATTAGAATTCTTGTGGAAATTCAATTTGACAAGATCTTTTGCGTTCAAGGCTTCTCCAGTGACTGGGTTTGTGCCATACTTTTTCAGATATGGAACAATGCTCATTAGATCAAAGACAACTCCTTCTTTTGTACAAAGTGGGTGTTCAAATGGCTGGAATGTCAGACTACAGCAGTTGAATGGCAGTCGTTTGAATCTTGAATTTTCTAATGATTCTGCTCGTTTTCCACCCCATTCTTCTCTCCATTCTTTATTTGTGATGTAAAGTTTGTCTTTTTGGTGCTGTTTCTTGCCCATGACTTCAACTAATGCAGATGATCTTTCGTAACACTTCTCAGTTTTACTAACCACCGTCACCTTCTCCTTTTGCAGCAGTTTTGGAAGGGAAGGGAAGGCCAATAACAACCAGTACTTCATGTAGTACACTTGGAAAGATCCACAGGAAAGATCTTAACGGAACCTCCTTTTCGTGTGACAGCAAAACATAGTTCTTGCTTTCTTTCTTGCCCATTTTTGTTTTTATTCTGTCTTTCCTCAGCAAACCACTAGATATTTTTGTTGAAAAGATCCAATCGTGACCTTAGGAGCCAATAAAATTGATAAAAAAACTGAAAAAATGCATAAGGATCCAATGATGGCGCTTCTATATCATTGCAAGGATCTTAACGGAATCAGAACGAGGCACGACAAAAAGACCGCGCGAACACAGGTGAACAATGGTAAAGGAGCACAAGTTTAAATTCCTTTAAAAAAATGGCGGTTGCTACACAAACAACAAGAACAAGATGGTGGAGAACTTTATATGTTGTGACGAAAATGTGAAGCTTTGTGAGGAATTTTCAAAGTATGACGTCAAACGGGGAAAAGGACGTTGGTGATGAAGGCCAGTTGATAAGGGATTGTACTGAATTGAGGAGAAGACTTGTTCTCACTGAAGAAAGCTTGAGAAGGCTTGATGTAAAAAAGAGCCCAAATAGGCCAAGGCCTGAAGTTACTTTCCATGAGACAAAAGAAGGTGACAGTGAACCAGATAGGTAAAACAATGGTTTAGTTATTTTTTGATACATTGGATCAGTTGAATCACTTGAAAGATTTAGATCGGAAGATTGTGAGCATGCATGCAGGCTACTAACAGTCCCCAACAAAGACCCATTTTTTGAACAATGAACGGCAGGAGAAACGAAATACTAGATATGCAAGTGTATTGCTATAATATAGTTTGGAGAAATGTCCCCAACGTTGGGGAAAGTTCTCCAAACTATATTATAGCAAAGACCTGTCCTATTGTTCTTCTTGAAGTGTTTGTGCAATGTTAAAAGCTTGTTCTTGTTGCAAAAAAGAGCTTATTTACATTCCATATGCTGTGAACCAAAGGAACAATGCTGTGCCATAATGTTTTCTTTGTTCTAACAACAGACTAGCCTTTTTACCATAATTGCATATTTCTTCTTTTTCAAAACAATGATAATGATTTCTCACAAAGCTCCCTTCTATATAACTATACCAGACATGAGAAATGCTTTCAAAAATATACCACACACACTGTTTGACGGAAGTTTGAAAATTTCTAGACTAAATGTGTATTACAGAATATATAGAATGAGAATATGAGACATAGGAGACTAGATGATACCCAATCTGACGAGACTATTGATTTTCTAGGGTCTGCTGGGTTAAATGGGTAAAATGGGTAGGGTGAAAAATTTGGATAGATTTAGCTAAGATTGTTTTTCAGAGTTTGCCTCTAGCCAGAACTGCTCAAACTGCCCTCCTTGAAATGGTGAATGTTGGTTTATCAGATCTGGGTCTACTTTTTTCTGGCAATCAACACTACCCATTTCAGGCCTTACTGGGAATATTTTGGTAGTTGTGTGGCAAATCGCATTTCTGGTGCATACCAGGTGTGCAATGGAGTGCTAATGAAGAGGCAGGCCAGAAGAAGATTTGCCATTCTCTCTAAATTTTGCTAAAAATTTGCTTGAATGGTAAATTGAATGACCAACAAGGATCTGAACTTTCAAGAATTAGCATACTGTAAGGTCAAATAAATAACTCTTCCACCAAAGTGATCTTACAGGATTATGTGTTCAACTTTAATAGTCATTGTCAAATCATTAAGGATCTTTGGTTAAGTGCAAGGTTTTAACCCTCATTTGGAAAGGGGAGGCATGTGATCTATTGCACTCCTTGGGAAGAGAAGCTGTGTGCCAAGGTGTGGGAGAGTGATCGCACGCCATTCCCAGTAATGCCTGCATTTTACCCCAGCCTACCCATTTTACCCCAGTAGACCCTACAAAGTATGATTTTTTTAATTATTTTCCACTCCACATATTAGCCCTGATATTGTGTCACAAAGAGATGATTCTGAATTGATCATTGATGATCTTCAACCATTGGAAATCAATAACAAAGAAGGCAAACACAAAGCTGACACACCTTCCTCAACAAGACCTAATTCATCAACATATTTTCATAGTCCAAGGTCAAGGCCAAGAGGACAATCTTTACAGGTGATTGCAGCAAAATTTTATTGTTACAATCAAAGTTCAAATTCAACAGTTTTTAAAGTAATCCCTTAAAAAACTGTACAAACACATTATGGAAAATTCTAGCTACAAGCTACTGTACATTACCACACTGCAAGGAGTGATAAATTATGGAGCAAAAGACTACAACCAACCCATGGCCACTAGATGGAAAATTTTAAACTACATACAATTGCACATACTGTAAATACTGCACTACACATTTTTGGAAAAGATACTTGCTGATAGGGTTTCAGTTTCATTAGAGCATTGAATGATAGCAAAACGTTAGATATACTGTATTGTTCATTAGCACAATGAAAAAATATTCACATCCATTAAAATTTTTACCTCAATGGAAAACCACTATAAAGTCATCAATTTTACGTTGCAGCATAAAACAGAGAGATCGACATATGACAACCAAATGGAGGATTATCTGATTCAATCACTTCAAACTGATGCCAAAGAGAAAGATTTTCAAATAAGGTATGCATAAGAATTGATGCCATGAGCATCTGGAGTGCCATAAAAGCATCTGGATACTAGCATACAATCTTATGAGCCATATTACACAAATCAAACAAATGATGAGGCAAATAACACCTAGTTATGTAGTTTGTCAAACTTTTTATTTCAGATATCTTTATGGGTTGCTTAATAGCAAGAATCTTGAAATAGAAGAATTAAAGTTGATGGATAAGGATAAAGATGAAGCATTGAAGAAAGAACAATGGTTAAGAAAAAGGTAATTCATGAATTTTCAAATATCTGTTAGTTAGTTAGATTTATCGCTACCAGAGTTGGATGCACCACAAAAAGCAGTCAATTTTGACAGGGCACTATAAATCATAGATCGGTGGATTTTGAAAACTGATACAGTAATTTACTTTTTGATCACAATCCCAAATTAGTCTTCATTTATTTTCATCTTATTTGTCAGTTAGTTTGTTGAATGTGATTTTTGAGAGTTTATGGTTTGGAAACACCTAAATCAATATGAAGAGCTGATCATGTTTCCTCTACAATGATATACTGCATGCTTCAGTCAAATCCTGAAGTATCATTGGGCATCAATCAAGGTTCTAGAGCATGAAGTTAAAAGAAAAATAAGACAGCAATTAAATAAAACATGGACATGCAAAAATGCAGATTTGATTGATGTTGTAAAAATTGAGATTTATGATATAGAGAACCAGCAAAGTCAAGATTTTTTATGATAAAGTTAACACAACAATCATCACAACTTCAAAATTATCGTGCAGTCTTGAAGAGAAATTGGAAGAAAGTCTTCTTACTGGTGAAGAAATGCAAGGAAAATTAGTTGACTTCAAAGAATACATACAGATTGAACGTGAAACGGTGAGTGAGATTATGTCTTTTGTAAATGATTGGAATTCTAACTCAATAGTGACAATTTATATCATTGGTATAGCATTCTTTTTACCTAATGCTACTTACCAATCATTTACAGTAAGTCTGCTTGCCTTTTTCTGTATCTGCAGCTAAAAAATGAGCCGTGTTGCCAAAGACAGCAAGTAGTGGATACAAGCTAAAAAGATTTGGTGACAAATTTCAGAGCTGGAAATATCTTGGTTTCTTCTCCTTAAATAGAACTGAATGATCCTTCAATTCAAACTTGATTCTTGATATATTTTATGGAATTTCCAACAATAAATGATATTAGATGAGAATGGTTTTTAGACCAGCATCTGCATCTGCTTTATTAACTTTCTCCCTAATTGCTCTACTTAGCAGAACTCTCAGAGCATGGATATGCTGCAAAACGAGGCTTTGCAACTGAAAGAACTGTTAGAAGCAAGAAATTTGGAAGTAGAAAATCTCAGAAATGTGAATGATTCAATCAGGTATAGTTCCAAAGAAATTTTGAAAACCCTCAAAGGTTATTATTAATCTTTAAAAAGTGTTTACTGATTCTCTGCTTTCATTAGTGAATCTTTTATCAAATCTTTCATTGTTCATACTGTATGCTGCCATTCTTTCATGAGTAAATTATGTTTTACAATGGTGTCATACTGTCCACCAATTTTGGCAAAGCAGGTAGATTTTAATTTTCCATTGGAAGCAAAGAATAACCTTAAGGTGATATTTTCTCCGTGATTCTTTATGGGCATGCAAAAATTTCAGTGTGTCTGAAAATCAAATTTGGGCTGCACAGCAAGTCTCAATGCACAGTGCAGTATGTGAAGTGATAGGACAGATCAACTGAAGTAAAACTTTTCTATCAGTTCAACAATGGCAATAATATGGATCCATAGTTTCCTTTTTTGGCCAAATTTGATTTCAAGTCACTGAAATTTCATTTCCAATTTTATCTTAAAGTGCAGGTGTTGGATAGTGGGTGGATGGGATTCCTGTTGTGTGTATGGGTATCGGCACACGAGGGCCCTCTATTCATTGCCTTCTTGCATCAATGTTCTTCGAGATTTTCAATATATACTTGCAGATATTATTGCCTGACATCAGATGTGGAAAGACATAACATTTTCTTTGTATATAGGCTGTTTTTTCCCATTACATTGTAATTATTGAGTTGTAAGTGCCCTCCATGGTAGGAACTCCAATGACCTAGTGTTTGATCCCACCCTGATCGGCACAGCAGTGGTAGTTTTTGAGTTTTCTTCTTTTAACTGATTATAAAGAATCTTTCAGCCTGCCTGCAAAGGATTGTGGATGATAAAAGCTTCCTATACATTTACTGACAGTTTCCATCTGAAAATTGATAGGTCCTGTGTTGCCATAACATCGTACCAGTTGCTTTCAGGTCATGGTATGCATCACAAGGATCACATCAGAATAACAAATTATATCATTTTATATTTTAGGGAAGAAAATGAAGCCTTGACTTCAGAGTTTGAAGAACAAAATACTTTGATGGATGAATTGAAGAGAAAATTGAATTCTATTAAAGAGAAGAACTCACAACTAAAAGCAATGAATGAAGAGCAAGAAAGGACCAATGAACAACTGCGGAAAAATGTGGAGGAGGCTAGAATGCAGATTTCAAGCTTGGAGAAGCTCATTGAAAAAGTGCAACAGGAAAGCATAACCGCAAATGCAGAGAAAGATAGACTAGTATGGCAAAACCTTTTTTAAAATTAGAATTGCTGTGTTTTGGAAGGTTTAGGGCTACTTTTAATCTATTCAAAGTTATTCATCGCACCCACAAGATTGCAAGGCCAGGATCATTCATATGTACCGCTTTCCAGGTTTGAACTTAAATATCTCACGACCTGCTTTTCCTAGCAAAAACAAATAACATATTTTCGAAAAGCGTAGTAATTCAGTTACTAAGTGAGTGCCATTTTGATAAGATTGAGGAACAGAAACGAAAACACCGGGCCATCAAATCTGAATCAAATTTTGAGCATCATAAGTTAGTCTTTACAGTATCAACATGTGTGATTGGCCATACCATAATAATGTCAAATATTTTTTAATTCATCTCAACATCAATCGCACCTCTGTAAATGAAATCAATCTAACGTGTATCAAACTCAATGCCTGTAAGCAGGACGGAGGTTGATGTAGCGAAATGAAAAGCATTTCAATCTCAGATTGGGCTCTTGAATGCTCGAGAAATCAAATAGATGTAATACGCACGAACTCTGTCACGAACAATTTTGACCTGCAGAATCAAAGATAAATCATCGTTCTCTTCGTTTATTTGCGACTACCTTCGCATGAAATACTGAGGAAAACATTGCGTTTGCCTTGGTACAAATCTATAGTATTTGCAACTGTTTGACTATAGCGCAATCATGGTTCTTACCTTTTTGTACAGGATAAAGAGCTTGATAGGTCTGGCAAGCTAAAGGAACCATATAAACAAACTACAAGCGGCCCAAAGAAAGATTTGGCAGCAGATACAGAATTGAAACTTGCAATGAAAGATGCAGAAATCAGAAAATTACAGGCAGCCTTGCTAAGCAGATCAACTGCAAGCCTTGGAAGCTCCATAGGTAAGGCACATGAAACTCTTCTCTTTTGTCGACCATCTTTATTGAAAACAGAATGAAGAAGTCTTCCAGAAAGTTAGCGCAGAGCTGTAATAAGCAGATCAACTGTAAGACTTTGTGAATGCACTTAGTAATATTGAAAATACTATTGCTTCAGGTAATTTACTGCTTTATTATGAATTCTCTTAAACAATTGGCCTTTCTCAATGATCTTCACCGTCTTCATAACTCATTTATGCATTTCTGGCATTTGTGAGCTTAAGATTCATCACGGCCGCATCGAGCCCTATACATTCGTCACATGCCACACAGCCACAATGCAACACAGCCATGAAGGATTTATCTTCTCCCCGTTTGTTGCAGGTCTGTTTCTCATATAGCTAATGTGAATGAAAACTCATCTACACAAAATCAAAATATCTCAAATCAATTTCACTGTCAAGTAAAAGACAGACGTACAATATAAGCGCAGTGTATTAAGCGTTGGGGACCCTGGAGGGGGATCAGTGGTGACAACATGTGTTGTTGTTGTTGTTCTCTCGACTGGGAATTCTTTTGCTGCCCATGGTATCGTCCCCGTTGCGTTGTGTAGTTGCACAGTAATTAGAAAGCATAGTAGAATGCAATAACTTTTTCATGTCCCTCAAAGTTTGCTTTAATTTTATTAACCTTTCAGGACATCAGGACGAGTCAGGATTTTCTTCAAGCGGTATAAGATCTGAATTCAGCAATATTTTAGAACGCAACAGAAAGGGGCAACAAAAACAACAAGACATGGAACGTGTCATTTCACATTTACAAGACGAAATTGCGAGATATGCAGATCAAATAATGGTCCTTGAAGAACGATTAACTGATAAATTGTCTTATATATCAATGTTAGAAGGTAAATCCTCCCAAAAGAATGCCAAATTATCCAGTTTTGAAAGTGAAATCAAAAGATTAAAGGAACTTAATGCAAAGACTGAGATACAGGTAAGAGAATACATTTTTGGGTAAAACAGTTTTGTTGAGACTACAAAATACAGATCTCATAAATATTAACTACATGAGTACTGATATAGCCATTCCTTGGAAAAAACTTTCAAGCAAAAGTTCAGTTGAATGAGAATAAGCTATTCCTTCCCAGCATGGTAAACAAGTACCCACTATCATTTCATCAGCCACTTATGGTTCTGTGTGTAGAGTACAGCTTAGCACAGGTCCCAAATCTTTTAAAAAGATATGTGTGAAATGCTATGACTATGTCGTTGAATTGAATGACTTGAAAATGACTATGTCGTTGAATTGAATGACTTGAAAATGACTATGTCGTTGAATTGAATGACTTGAAAGAAATTTTAGTTAATTTAATACAGTTCTACTGTTGGATCTTCAAAATTTTCAAAAATCAAAGGATGTTTCCTCCTTTAAAAGAACTGGAGACAAATTTCAAACCATCTTGATTTCTGAACGTTTTGAGAAAATATAGAGTGATTTCCCAGAAGACCATAGTTTATGACAGTCCACAATATGGTACACAAGTCCAACTCTTTCACTCTACTAGTTTACGATTTAGAAATTTGATTACGTCACGTCGTCGAATAAAATATTCTTTAAATAAGATAAAAACATATTGAAGATTTTAGAAAGTAGCGAAAGTTCTTTTCGGACAATTCAATTCGAAGAAATAGGTCATAGAATTTCACACCCACTGTTTTGCATCAATGAAAATATCTTGAAGCTTTATACTATGTAGCTTAAGTGCTTTGAGTGAGATGGAAATGTTAGTAGGTGAATGGTCTGCTTGACATCGAGGCTCTACGAGATCATAGTCTAGAAAGCAATTTTTCCTTCAAAAATTTCGCCTACAAAAGTTTTTCCTTCCTTAAGGGCAGTACAATTAACATTCTTAATCATTCACATGCAGCTAGAGATGAAGGAATCGAAATTGCATAAGTTGGCAGAAGAATTGCAATCAAACAAAGAAAGCCTGATTGAGAGGACATCGCAAACTGAGAAATTAGAGACACTTGTGGATGAGAAAATGCAACTTATTACACAGTTGGAGGAAATGCTCCATGATAAGTTTGTAGATGAAAAGCAAAACAATAAACAAATGGAAGAGATGAAACGTTTACATTCACAACAGTGCAATGAACTTACTGCAGAAATTGAAAAGGTAATTCAAACATTTTGAATTTCTCATTGCATTATTTCATCATATGAGATCACAAAGCCGATGTTTAAAGTCGTATTCTAGAAATCACAGACCGCAACCATAGCAACACCTTATTGAAGACCATCGATAGCGAAGGGCGATATGAAAAAATGCATGTTTCTATTGCACCCTGTGAAAACTTTGATTGTATGTCTAGGAAATGCTTTGGCAGTAAACAGTCTTCAGAGGTAAAAGCTAGGCCACTAATATGGGAAAGGGGTAATGTTTATAGCGGTGTGAAGATGAATGCCATGAAAAGTTGAAGGGTACTCCCGGTATGGTATGGATAATTTCTCGAAGAAAAGCACAGATACATACAAGCAATTAGGCCTAAGGTCTACACATGCTCTCCAGTTGGGCCTAAATCAATATTGAACTGTGTAGATATGTTTCTTATTGCCATTTTCTTAGCTATCAATTCATATGTCTCTTTGTTCGCATCAAACAAACTGGACATCCAAGCGAGCCTCCCAGAAAAGGGTGCAGAAACTTTAATGCATGAAATTTTGCTGCAGTATCACATTTGCAGGTAACTTCGATGTTCATCTGTTATTTTAGATTGCAGAAGATCGAGACGAGAAGGCATTGCAAATCAGCAGTTTCGAGGCTAGATTTACTGGTAAAAATACTTTTTATATTATTGTCTAAATCTTCTAGATTCGCTTTGATGCATTCAAAAGTTCTGCCCTAAAGTTCCCCCTCTCCCCCTCACAACAATGTTGCTTTGTTGTAAAAAAAATAGGGATGACAAGACGATCCGCAACTCTGCTGGAATGCAAGGACAATAACCTTCCAACTCAACATTGTTTCGGTGGTATTTAAACGTGATGGCTATGGTTAGAAATGCAGATTATGAAGAAATGGCCTAAGTGCTCCAAGGACTTTTCGCAGACATTGTAAGTGCTAAGATAGACATTGTGTTGATAAGATAAGCGAGATGTGATGTAGCTCGTGAATTTTTGTGGTTCATCCGGTACACTTAAAGTTAGCAGATGAAAAATGAAATGCATAGGTTTTGTCGAAGCAACCACTATGGCTCTTTAGACCTCTCCATGCTTATCTAATTCTCGCGATTTTAACTACATTAATTTTAACAGTTATAGAGCAAGAGCTAGAATTGAAAACATCCTTATGCCACGATCTGGAAGGAAGGCTTGATGAAACGACAACAAATTTGGAAGAAAGATCAAGCAAATTGCTTTGCTACGAAGAAAAATTGAAGGTTTGGTTTCCCTTTCATGCTAGAATAAATATCATTTATCAAGCATTTTATCTCCTAGATTTAAAGACTTCAGTAAGCCTACAATTCAAAAGGATTCAGTTTAACATCAAACGAAATCAACAGCTCTATATCAAATGAAGAATGAACATCGCTTCTATGTGTACGAACTGATAACATTAAAAGATGAACAAAAGACGTGACTAAAAGGAAAAGTTTGGTCAGGGGTTCAGGATCAGACCCACAACTGTCTTCTTTTTATATCTTATTACAGAAGCATGCAGGGTTTCTCCGAGCAGTTTTAGTACCCTCAATATTCCTGGCACTGTTGACAGGCAGCTAAAGGGAATCTCTTTCAATAACAAATGTTTGTTAGTTAGTTTATTGTATGTTTCAAGCTTCGCTATATGTTCAGTTGAAATGGGCGTGTCGTACGTCGATTGTATCAATAAAGCATGATGGTCTTCGTACATAGTCGAATTTTTGATAAATTTATGCTTTCGCGCATTGTTCTTTGAACTCTCTACTCTTCTGGTCACCAGAAAGATGACGTCGAAGCAGGGTCCCTAATTGCTCGATCTCGGTTATTCCACAAGGATTGATGATCAAACCAATAATTTTATTGCAGAAATTAGACAACCAATTGAAGTTAGAGACAGATAAAGTGGAGAGTCTGGACTTGGCCCTTTCAAATTGCAAAGAAGAATTGAAATTAATTCTAGAACAAGCTCAAAAGACACAAGAGAATTATTCAAATGAATTGAAGGGAAAAGATTTGGAGGTATTGCAATTATTTTTAATTGCAATGAGCAGGTGTTGAAAATTGATGCATTTTGCTGCTGGAAAGCAAAGCAATGTTTTCTTGATTATTTGGCAAACAAGATTGTATTTTGAGATGATAGACAGGTGCATAATAAATGTATTTCAAATGCTTAATATGGCAGATGTTCTGTTTACTTCAAATAAATTATTGCACGGAATATGAAAAACAAGATATGTTTACTCAAGCTACTTTATATCAATTGAACTCGAAACATTTTGTTGTATCACTATTTCAGTACAAGTCATTGTGTACATATAAAGTTAAAGCAGTTCGCTTTAGATCAAAACCAGGTTGAATTTTAACCAGTCAGATGCATTCGATTTGTTGTACTAACCAATTACAAGGCCCCTTTTAATAACCTGGTTTAGTTAAGGTTGATTCAGGGCCGTTACCAGCCATGACAACATAGGGGAGCGAAGAGCCAAAGTTTTCCGACGATAAAACCATCAACAATAACAGCAACAACAACAGTTGTAAGAACATACGTTGACATACGTGCATTATAGGACCGATAAAGCTCCTCAGTAATTAGAATTTAGCCATACGTCACCACCCAACATTGCAATCAACACAAGTACTGAATATCAGTCAAGAATATGCTGTAAATCCAACGGTTCTGGTTGGAATTTATCTTTGACGCTAATGAATTCATGCTTTTATTTATTGTTTCCCCTCAAAATACTCCAAAAGTAGACATTTAAATAAAAAAGTCCGACAAGAGACCAAAATTTTCCAACAAGTGGTCTCATGGGGGGGGGGGACGCTCCGCCCTCAGCCCCACTTCCATTGATTTCGGCCCTGAGCTTGTTTAACTTACAAGTTTTGATTGGGATGGGCTTTTTGTTAATAGCTAGAAATGAGGAAAATGGGGAAAAAGTTGAACAACTGATAATTATATCAGAAAAGTCAAAGCTAGCTGGATTTTCTCTTGTATTTGATTTGTATGTAGCAAACGTTAACTTTAAATTCATCAGAGACACGCATGGATGTAAATTTGATCAAAATAACTCCATAGATTCAACGTATGATTTTTGTAAGAACGAAGTGAAAAATGGTACAATTGTTCCGTTCTTATTTTGTCTCACTGCATTCTTGAAAATTCTATTTATAGATGATTTACTCAAAGTCCCAATATTCAAATTTAGAGAAATTTATCATCACAGAGCAGCGGAAGATTTGTTATTTGTTATAATGATTTCAATAATCAAAGAACTAAGGGAAAAAAATAGCGATAAAATATCGATCGTCCTTTTTCGTATACCATCGTTTCATTGAGTATGGATGAAATTCATCCCACAGCTTTTCAAGTCCTCCTAACTCTTCCATCATCAACATTCAGAATTTACTGAACAGAGTAAATGTTATTCGTGTAACTCATGTCTTCAGGTCAAGAAAGCTGAACAGAACACAGAAATGTTAAAGGTGGAACTGCTTGGAAAAACGAACATGTTGAGCGAAACAAAGTCTACTCTCGTTGAAAAGGAAAAGGAAATTGATCAGGAAAAAAGGAAAGTTGCAGAGCTTGAAGACAAAATAGTTGAAATGCAAGAAGACCAAGAAGCAACAGGAGATCAGTTCGCTCAGGAAAGAAATGAACTCGGCGAGAAGTTGCATACCCTGACTTCTGATTTCAAAAGTGTATCAGCCAAGCTCGAAATGGCTCAAAAAGAGAATGAACATTTAAAAACAGCTTTCATCAAACTTCAAACAGAGTTTGTCCAAAAGAAAAATGAGAACGAAGAGCTAAGAAAAGCCATTCAACAAAACTTCGTCGAATTAAAATCAAAAGAAGCCGAACTAGTTGAAACCAAATCATCTCACAAAGTTTTGTCTGAAAAATATCAAGACTTGCGAAAGAAATCGGTTGAGATTGAAAGAAAAAGGAAAGACGCCGAAGGAAAAGCTCTTGAATTAGAAAATGAGGTATTTAAGTTTTTTCTCTACTTACTTTTTTGCATCCCTGAGATATTTTTTGCAGATTGAGTTTTTTTGCAACAGCCATTTCGTTGAAGTAGCGCCTCTACGGCATATTACAAGTTATCAATGTTTAAATCTTTAAATCACAACGATAAAGTTTCTCTTTGTCAGTTTATGTCGAGTCGCTAGGAAATTTCATCAACGTTTTCGATCGATTTTCAGTATTTTCGGAAATGAAACTTTAAGAAATTTGCTGCAAGCTCTATGAACAGAAGAGTCGAAAATTTGCAAAAATCCTTGAATCTAATTCAGGCTTTTTGCTAAAGATCCAGACATAAACCTTCCAGATCGGTCTAATGTTTTTTGTGCTGTTTCTCAAGACTGACAACTTTGAGCATATACCAAAGCATTATTACTGTATTAATCAAATGAACTATGATCTTCTCAATTGGAAGATTCGGTAGAAAGCGCAAATTTATTACAAAAAGGGGACTGAGGCAAGCGATGCAAGTGAAAACAACTCCCTGGAATAATCTAAATTATTAGCAATGGCATTTTATGATATATATATAATCTTTTTTTACTTGATCCAGCTTACTGCAGTGCATACAGAGCTGAAGAAAACAATGGATGATTTGCTTCGTTTGGAAAGGCTGCTTTCTGATAACAAGAAAGAAATACAGGAGAAGGAAGAAATGTTATCCCAAATGGACAGGTACAAATCTTATCTTGGAATCATCTTTATATTTATTCCTGTGCAGTTACAGTTATCAGCTGCCCGTTAGCTCTGGTGAATCGTTTCAAAACAGTAAAAGCATTTTAGAGACTTTTTAAATTTGTCACAGCTTTTTTCTCACATCATATCAACATTAACATGCAAACTAGTTTTGCCAAAAAGATAGCAAATCCTGGAAACCTCTGTTATTTGACGCAATATTTAAAGCGGAGGCTTATCAAAAGTTTTAGTTGAGGTGGTAGTGGCTTATTAGAGAGGAGGACTTTATATAGATACAGCTACATTGACCTGGATATTAAGATAGCTGGATATGGAGAGTTGTTCTGTACACCAACATACAACAACTTTCAGGGTGTGTTTTTTGTGATGAGCAGCTTAGCATCTTGCTTGGCTTTTGATTAATGAAGAAGAAAGCGAATCAACGATACCACCAACTCTAAACTAATCGCCCTATTTGAAAGGCACACAGTCTTGGTTGCGATTGGCTAGTTGTGATGCTGAAATATAAAAAAAAGCTCGGACCTTTGAATAATTACCAAGCTTTTATGCTCTTGGATAATGCTTTGCTTCGAGAATAAAGGGAATCAGATCATTATCATCTTCGTGAATTTCACTGTACAGCGAAATTACTGAACTTTGCCTAATTCTTTTCTTCTTGATTGTCTTGTTTATCCAATCAGCACCACGACTGTGTGCCTTGAATTGCATCAATCAGTATACAAAATATGTAATACTTTTTACTCTCACTTGTCCCCACACCATCGCAAATCATCCTGCATCATTTTACCAATTAATTTATGCATTTTTAGGAAATTGAATGATAGCCAAGAAGATTCGCGTCAAAAAGAAGTGTTGTTGGTAGAACAAAATCTCAAATTGAAATCGATGGATAAGAATTTAAAAGAACAACAAATGGAATTGAGGCAAAAGTCATTAGAGGTAAAATCATCAAAAATATTTAAATGATGGTTGACGACAAGAAAATCTTTGGGAAGATATCGGCAATATATCGCAGCCAATAGTAATTTTCTAATTCATCTAACTCGGTTGAAAAATAACCGTTTTCTTATCAACAATATTGTACAACTAACGTTAAGATACAAATAATTGATGACTTATGGTACAATATGGTCAATCTAGTGATTCTCAACCAATTTCGAGCTCTCAAGAAAAAAATCTTCCATTAGTTACCGTCAAATATCAAGGTTCTTAAGGCGAGGGGGGATGGGATCTAAGGTTTTATGTCTTATCAACGTGTGATAACTTTAAGCTCATTCTTTGCGTATATACCTAACCTTGAAGTCCCTTGGGCCTTAAGGCCGACCTCTAATTCGGTAGTTTTGGTCGGCGACGTGCGCGTTTGCCTAGTGCGCATGCTCTTTAGCAACAGAGCATGCGCACAAGGCAAGCGCGGGAGGACGGCCTAAACACTATGCAGTACTGCAGTTCACTTATCTATTGATCAATTGAATTTTCAGCTTTCATTCGATACAAAATATGATTTGTTGTTTCTTAAGACGAATTGCAAGGACATGATAGTTCAAGTTTCATTGTCTTAAATTAGACATGTATTCACAAGTTTATGGTAAATTTGATTCTTCTGTTGTTGTTATTACATATTATGATGAAGTGCTAATGATCATATATTGATTCTCCAAGGTGACGCAGCTTGATATGAGTTTGAAAGAACAGCAAAGTCATTTACAACAACAATTGGGCAATACAGAGACACATCTCGTAGAAGTTAAAAGAGAACTCGAAGAAAAAGTTATTCAGGTAACGAAAACTACCAATATTACTTGCCTCAGAGTCCAGAAAAGGGTAAAACTTTCCTTCGGATATCAGTCTCATTGGTGATACCTTATCTCGTCACGTCAAAATGAACAGAATTTTCCAATTCCTGGCGCTGTTTATCACCATAAAATTCATAAACAAGTTACAGAGAGTCACCAACTTCCTGTAATTCCAAGCTAAATGAAAGGACACTGCTTCGTTAAGCCCACAGTCGCAGGCAAACCTGTTGTAGTCGTGATAGTAGTCTTTTATGTAAAGTTAGCACCGTCATCTCCCTGCCCCCCCCCCTAATGAATGTTGCTTCGCACTTTTGTGGTTTTTGCACTTGATTCCGAGACAAAATTTGACAATACCGCCCAACATTGAACCGGGGGCAGGGGGTTGTAACAAGAAATTGGTCTTTTCCGAGAGAGACAGATAGGTGTGCTAAAACTTTTGAAGAAATTACGTAGCTTTTTGGTCCTGAAAACTAACCTCGGATGCTAGGTAGGTAGTACGGATAAAGAAAAATGTCAGTTTTATGAATATATAGTACTAATCATATTGATATGTCATTTGTGTTTAGACTGCTGAACTAGAGGCTCGGGTAGAATTTACAGAAGAAAAGTTAGATTCAAAATTGAAAGAGATAAATAATTTGAAAGAAACTACGACAAAGCTCACCTCAGAGAACAAAGAACTGACGTCAAAGTTAGCAGAATTATTGAAAGTATGTATCAATGTTTGTTTTTCTGTATCATTTTGTGACGTCTCTCTGTCTTTTGAAGGTAGATGACTAATTCAAAACAAGTTAAAATCGAGGCATCAAAAATCCCTTTTCATTTCTGTAAAAGTTACTTAAAGAGCCATTGTCACCCAGGGTCCTTTGCGGGCATGCAGCGGTTTAGGAGTGTCTAATAATCAAATCTCGCCTACACTGAAATTATGGAGACACATTGTAGCAGTCAGACTGATAGAAGAGTTTGAATTAAGTTTAGAAACAACGCTAAGTTTTTCTAAATTTCTTGGCATACAGTTACCAAAGGTTTGATTTGATTTGAAACCAGATCATTAAACTGTTTTGACAGACTAGTGTTTCATGAAGCTTATGCAACAACTTTCGCTACAATTTGACCTGTGAAGAGAGGCCAAAAATACGAGTTGCAGGAAGACATAAAACAAAGCTTTTACCATACATTAATTATTGTTGCTAAACTGCACGGTGGTATGTATAGTTCTCCCCGTGACGCTCATAGTCAGTCCAGGTGAATTTGACAGCTGCCAACTTCGATGAATTATTTTTTGTGAAATATATGGCATGCATTTTTCATAGGTGGAAGAGCTTGCGAGATCCTTACAAGATAGATGTTGGCGGATGTCTAGTGAATTAGAGAACTCTAGGAAGTGGGAACAGAATATGGTGAATGTTTACAAATGTTTGTCTGAATATGTTTGTTCGTTAATTCACAATATTGCAGCCATCGCTAAATTGGTATGCAAAAAGCCTCATTAGCGAGCAGGCTGATCAAAGAAAATCTAAATGAAGATATGAAAACAAGCAATGCATTCAGTCTGAAAAGTCCATAGTTAGATCAAATGAGGAAAAGTGGTCATTTTGTACAAAGGAAGGGTGCAAGGGTACAAAGGAAGAGCAGCGGGTTTGAATACGCAACAGAATGATATGCCTTGCAAATAAATTTACTCGTTGTGCACTTCTTTCCTCAGTGGATAAAGATTGTGGTTGTAGTTCTCTGGACTTGGACAAATTAAGACTGGTGTCAAATGATTGCAGCTTCTCATAGAGTATTTCTGTTAGCTTCCGTTGTATTCGTAGATAACAATAAAAGAGTAAATGTAAAATTAGCGCGCCAAACTTAAATTTGCCGTAATCACTGTCCTGTTTCAATCATCAGCTACATGACTTCCAAGCATTACAAACAGAGTTAGATAACAGAAGAAGAAACGAAGAAAACCTGACAAAAGAGCTGGATAATTGTCATCTGTTGCTGGAATCAAAAGAAGCCGACTGCACACGGCTTGCTAAAGATCTTGGTTCAACTCAACTGCGAGAGGCTCAAGGAAAGTTGAAATGGGAACAAGAACTTCAAAAAGTACGACAGCAAATGGAATTTAAGATATCAAGGCAAGATCGTGAGGTAAGTATTTACCAATTTGTTTTCCTGTATGCTGCATGTAACTATGACTTCAAGGAAATTATTGCAGTTTTATCGGCCAATTTTAACTTTTAAGTATCTCATAGGGTAAGAAATCTGTCGCCTCTATAATTGCTGATCCAAAGATGCTTACTTATTGTGTAAAGAGAATAACTGCTTTGTATTTGTCATTTGTTTCTGTCGCTAAATGCAAAACTCTAACTGGACGTTGCATTGTCTGAAATTCACAATCTTTGTTTTGAATAGTTTTTCTTTTACGAAATGAATACAGCCATCTACCAAAGGAGATACTCCCACAGTCAAAGCTATGTGATGTATATCGGGCTCATCTGCAATTGAGAGTCATCTACGATTCGGCGATATCATCTGGGGGATCCTCTCTGCAACCAACCTTCACACTTTGCAGCGACTACAAAACAGAGTCATATCCATAATTGAAAGAGCAAAAACAGGATCATTGGCAGAATAATCTGTTAAATATTGAGACCCTCATTCGTTTCGATCGATCAGTGATGGTTTATAAAGTTGTAAACAAGCTTTGCCCGGAAAGCCTCTGGGATATATATGAACAAAGATGCCATCTCTCAACTTATAACACAAGAAATAATAGAGACCTTCATATCACCACAGTAAATCTCGAACACAGAAGAAGGGCTTCCGATGTTCCGGAATCAAAATATGGAATGACATTCCAGTTGAAATCAGAGAACTGTCATCGTTAAATCTATTCAGGAAAAAGCTGAAAGGGTATTTTCTGAACAACGACAATTCGAGATAGCCCCCCCCCCTCAAGAACGAACAGTGCCTTGCAGATTAGACATTCTTCTTTTTCTGTAAATATGCTTGTATTTAATTATTGCTTAGGTTATTCAGTTTATGTATCACTGA
The DNA here is from genome assembly GCA_964019985.1 of Aurelia sp. 4 Dawson et al 2005. NCBI lineage: Eukaryota > Metazoa > Cnidaria > Scyphozoa > Semaeostomeae > Ulmaridae > Aurelia > Aurelia sp. 4 Dawson et al 2005. The sequence continues at coordinate 22,367,238 of OZ026498.1, read as the reverse complement.
TGGGATATTGTTATAAATGAATAAATTGAAAATAAATCCATGAACTTCGTATTAATTGCGCTGACTATGAAGTTCACTTGCAACGCCGTAATTACGGAACTTGTGCAAGTATTATATTTCATAATAAAACAAAAATTTTGTAGCAAAATAACAGATGGTAAAGACCACAACTAGATGTCCCTCCATCAAATATTTTGGCTCACATTATTGCTTTTATGTTGAGACTAGAGGAATGAATTTAGAAACAGGTTTGGATGTTAATTTCAGCACACTGTCACTCTCTTTACATGCAATTCATCTAAGACATCAAGGAGACTCTCACATCTCTGTTCTCTGAATTTCAGGCAAATGAACTTTCCAAAGAACATACAAAGAAGTTGGCAGCCACAGAAAAGCAGCTAGTGATGGTTCGAGCCAAACTTCAGCAAACAAATGATGAAAAAGAAATCCTAAAAAATGATTTACAGCGTTCACAAAATAGACTGACAGAACAAGATGAAGACATACGAAATTTGAATCGACAGTTGCATATACAGCAGCAACAATCAAATGATATTAATGAACATTTGCTTATCAAGGATGCAGAGGTAAGACTTTTTTATCAGTAAACTTAAATTGAATGCAAAAAATGAGAACTACTGTATAAATCTTGCAATGCTAAAGTTGCACTTTGTGGCTAGCTGTTAATGAGGGCATACAGTAAAACCCCGCAAACAAGAACATACTTTTCTAAAAAGCAGAATGTCTAAGTTCTTATAAATGAGGTACTTATGACATTTTCAGGGTGTGCTTTTTATTGCAAGGACACTTGTGACTATGATGACTATATAGCTACAGTGTACAATTTGTTAAATACACTTGAGGGTACAATGACTGCATTTAAATATCAGAGAACATGCTATTTTTGTTGTTGACAAGTCAGTTTATATCATACGGCTTGATAAACAATTTGCATATCCCTGAAAACTGTTAGAGGTGTTCAGTTATCAAATCAATAGCTGGGAGTTTGCTTACACTGATATGGCAAAATTTCTGAATTAAGTGTACCATCTCATAAGAACATTGAAGTAAATCTGTCTGTTTTGGTTTTTATCTTTGGGTGTATTTTTCCACAAAATCAGTCTGCAGGTTCTCATTTTGCTATGTTCTTGTTTGCGGGGTTTTACTGTAAATGAGGACAGCATTGACCATGGGCAATAATACCATGGGCAATAATGCATCGTGTTTGTAGCTTTTAACTCATTACCAAGAAATCAAAGCTCATCTACTCGATAATACTGCTTTCTATCTTGTTTTCTCTTCGGCCCAAGCTCAACCTCGTTCCCAGGGCCGTCATTGTCTTCCTTAGGTCATAAGGCCCTTGAAACCAAGTTGGCCCAAGCTGAGCAAGTGCTATAAATCAAATTGAAATGGCTCCTGCGCGTCTGAACAGGGCTAGGTATTTTCATATTATCGAATGGAGATCATCATGGCCTTATCAATGAAAGTCCAAAACATAAATAGTCAAAGGCCTCAAAAAGAACAATGTACTGTGCCTCCTGAAAATCTAATATTGTAGTGAACTATACTTCTGCTTTCTTTGACTTGATGAGCAACGCAGTGAGAGCGAGATCTTTTAATGCCAAAATTATCTGCCTTAGAGACCGGTGAATATTCAAGGCTTACGTTTGGACCAAAGAAAGATTATTGGCTGGGTTATTTAGCTTTTACCCAACATTCACCAGCAGTGACATAGTTGCTTATACAAACTGGAAAATGAATTACATGGCCTATTTCTCTTCCATAGCAACCTGCTGCAGAAACTGTGCACGGTGTTGATGATTAAAGGATCCATTTCAACCAGCGTGATTTGCAAATGCCATCTCTTGATTGGTCTTTCTTGGCACCTTTTGCATGGCCCATAACAACAAAGGTTAGCCAAGACGTGGAAGAACGGTTTAGAATCAATTTTTGCATCACAGTAAGAATGTGACGCTTTTGCTGTTGAAGTAATTACATTTCTGTCCTTCCTTAGATAACAAGATTGGAAGCAAGAGTTTCGAAATATGAAAGATCATCATTTGAAGGAGATAAAAGAACTACAAAGGCATTTCTGTAAATTAAAGAAGAATGGGCCATTTGTGTTAACTATCCTATTTGTCGACACAGAACTCCTTGACATGTGAAGCAGTGGGGCATACTTACATCATTGGTTCAATGAATCGAAGATCATCAAGCTATATTCACTTTAAAGGCGTCATTTTGGCGCAGCCTTGATAAGGCTGATGTGTCATGAGGCATGAGGCTTACATGGGTAGACGCATGTCTTATTGGAACAGTGGCAATTGAAAGGCTCTAAGTATACTTTCAGCTCATATTGAATTCATACATGATGCAATTTTATGGTGCAGTGCGGCATGATAAATCTTGATTAATCAAACTTTGTCTCGTGACTTTGTTATCCAGAAAGCGTCAACAAAGATGCGTCAAATGTGAACTCTGCTATCAAGAGCCATGGTCACCCCGGGTCTGTTGCTGGCATTCTACAATTTCAGATTTGTCTCCAAATCAAATTTGGCCTAAATGAAAACAAGTAGGACTATCCTATCAGATCACTTCAACTATTACTTTAGTGTGGATCTATACTTTCTGTTTTGTCTAAATTTGATTTTAAGATAGTCTAGAATTTAAACTTATCTGCAATGGACTTATCTGCAAACTTATCTGGGGGGGGGGGCTGGTCTTTGTCTCATTGTTCCGTTAAAGGTAACATATAACGTGTTTGTTCAATAACAGATGTTTGATTACTGTTCATGTGAATAAATAGAGTAATTAAGTGAGGTAGCTGAAAACTAGAAAATATAGTATTTTGCTTCATACATTGATGATTATTTTGTGATGCGTAATAATAATATGTGTATGAAATGATTTGAAATCAGTAAATTATGTGGCTTTCTCACAAGGAAATCAAAGATGTTCCTAATCCGTCATTGAGTAGTTTCAACTCCCTTCATGTAGGATCCATTTCCATTCTTGGTTTCCGTGTCGTATGTGTTTGAGAATCGGGCCCGTTCACTCTTTCAGTGGAAATTACAAGATAACCTTGTTTCTAGTTGTTGTGTACGGTACTCGTCTTCCACAAGCGAGGTTTTCAGTTTCAAATTACATTCAAGCTCAAAGACAATAGTAATTTCTCAGTTGTTCAAAATGGTTCAAAACAGTCAACAGTCGAAACACTCAAATGAGATGAAAAACATAAATACAGAGCTGCGGTTTTTATCACGGCTTCCCCGCAGCGCAACCTCTGAATATCTCCCCACAGTCAAGTAATATTCACAAACACCAATTTTGCAAACTTTAACTTCAACATTTTAATGAAAATATTAGTGAAACAAACGCGAATTAATCCCTAGAATAAGTCTACTTATTTGACTAGATTGTTTTTATTATTTCTGCTGGGAATTAAAAACAAACGCTTGCGGGCAATCGCTCCATTTCAGCCATAGACCTGTTCTTAGAAAGAGGCTGGATCGAGCGACATATATTTTTTTTCTTCTTTATACGTGGCAAATATGGTTCAATTTAGCTGAAACGTCCCCATGTATTTTGGTGAGAAACTGAGAATTTGAGCTAGCACTGCAAAGTTCTTAATCAGATTTTTAGTACTCAGAGTTCCTTACGAGTTACAAGGTGCCATGACGTTCTCCATATTTACTACCTTTGTCCCCGCGAAAATTTCAAAACTAGATAAGTTTTTCAAGCCTTTCCAAAGCTTAGACATTACTCAAGTACCTTCCGAGCGAATATGAGATAGGTAACAAATGAAATTAGAGGAAAACGATTTTAAAGATTTTCTTTATCATTAACATATAGTTCCTCGAGTTATATTTCCCCAATACTGGAGTTTCTTGATTTTTTTGAGCTCATGAAAAAAATACGCAAGGGTGGGAACTGCTCATGATAACAACAACAGCAACAACAACCAGGTTTATTTTCAGCAAACAAGAATGACGGAGGAAGAAGGGATGGCGGACAGGAAGGCCTTCTCGTGATTTCATCTCAGAACGCGTCATAAATACATCACATACTACTCATATTACACTCAAGAGGAACACGATGTTTGAGCTATTCCATCAAAGTATTTGTTAGTCTTGAGGATCAAGAATAACTGGCCTAAGAAAAATTGAAGTTGGGAAAGTTCACGCCGCCCGCCGCCGGTTAATTTTCCTAAACCATCCATCCACATGCCGACGGGACTTTGTGGCTGTTTTTGCTGCCCCGGAAAAGCACCGACGAAGCATGAAGTAGAAGCTAAAGTTGATTTGGATAAACTTCCAAGGTAATTATAATGTTTTTCATCGTAGATTTTGTACCTTCGGGGCAAACAGAGCAGATGAAATGAAAGCAAACCATGTCTGAGAACCGTTCATCCATTTACTCATAGTCATCATGACCAACACAATAATAGAAGGAGTACCTTTGTTTGTGTCTCAGAGACGTCATGGTGGAGGGCCAAATGTTGAAATCATGAAATTGAACAAAAACAATGATCATAAATGTATTTCTTTTCCTTCCTTTGAAAGTCGTCATAGGATTTTATCAGTGACCTCATTACTTTCCAACTGAGAAGAGAAACATACTGTAAATGAAAACTGTGCACAGTTGAGTTTTGCATGTACTTTAAAATGTACCATTCCTGTCCTACTACACATATTTTTTGTAAGAAAGCAAGAACTAGATTAAACTGGCATTAAAACTTTCCTGAAATTATTGTACTTTGAGTACTCAGACTTTCTTACAAGTTTCTTTTCTGTTAACACTTCAAAACAAAGTTTTTGAAGCCAATCTTGTGTTTAGACATTTTGAGCTACATTTGTAGAAATATTTGTCCATATTTCTTTGTTTAAGACAACAAGAAGAATATGTTGCAGCTTCAGTGCCTTACGGAACCTTGTATGCTTATGGGTAAGTAGTTCCAGCTGAGATACTTCAGCAAATAAATCTATTTAATATTCCATTAAAAATTTGATTACAATACTGTACCTACAAAATATTCTAACAATACTACAGATAGACAATCTGCAGGGAGTGAAAAAGTGTCATTCACGTTGAGAGTGGATTTGTTTAGCATAACAATATTGAGCATTTTGATAACATTTAATGTTATATCTTAGCTCAATATGACATCTTAGAGTAGCAAGATTTCAGATTTCAGATAGAGTAGCAACTTTTCTTTTTGAATGAGACTTTCTTATGCAATACAAATCAAAGCTGACGCTGTGAAAATTTCCTAAATTTAAGGTACAATGGTCAGTTACCATTACAAACACGTGGAAGGTACAAGTCAGCTTTTAAACTGGAACAGAGGCCCATTGCAAATGGCGTCAGTGCAGTAAATGATATCCAGCAACGTTCTGATGAAGCAAATAAGGTATTAGTGCATAATTCTCGTTAAATTGTTTAAAATGAAATTATCTTCCATAGAGAAGTTTCAATATGATGATGTTTGACTGAATTTGGCAGTGAAATGGTCTGAAAAAAGCAAGTAATTTGACTCTAAATTTCTAACCTGAGATGACACCAAATGCTATGTCAACAAGGGGTATTAGCAGTACTAGAACTGGCCAGCCTGGACCAAAATAACTACCTGAAAGTCTAGGGCTAAAAGGCCAAAGCTAGAAAGAAAAACACTTCTAGCACTAAAGTTTTTTCCAGCGTTACCATGTGACTTTCAAAAACACACAAATGCTTGTTGAACAAAGTTCTCAAAACCCATGCAGAAGACTTCAAAACCGATAAGCCTGTGCATTTAACGTGTAAATGTTACAACCCATCCACTAAATATTGGCTATAATCAACAAACACATGAATAACCAAAGACCCCTTCATTGAGGGCAAGCATTTTTTTGTTTTTTTCGTTTGTTTGTCTGTGTGTCAACTGTAATATCATTTTGATCTTAATGGCTAGTAAATAAAAGCATACTGTATGGCATTAAATGACATTTTTATATTTACAATCAATGACTGAATTAATTGCACCATAAAAGCAAGACATTTGAAATCCTATCAACAAAATTAGAATGTGAAGACATTATGTCTTATTCAATTTTTGCCCTAGCCATTGGCCCCCAGAACACCCCCACTAGCTCCCAGAACACCCCACTAGCTCTACATAAAACTCCTGGCATCCAGGCATTTGACTGTCAATTTTCCCTAGCCCATCACAATATCAAGTGCTTTTGCTTATAAAGTCAATAGGAATGTGCCTTCTCAATGCCAAGCCAAAGGGCATTTGCCAAAAAATGTTCCTGGTCCCAGGGCCCTTGTGCAAGATATTTTTGTTGGCCCCCTGGACTGCCCTGGGGGATGGTCAGGGTAGTATTTGAACGAGACATTAATTGATTTAAAACTTTGTTTTCAAGCCTGATCAATAATTGATTGTGATACACGAAGAAGATACAAATGAATCTTGATAAAGAAATTATAAACTGATATAATATGGTTGTGCACTTGATATGATGTGTAAATTTCAAAATTTTAGATACCAAGTGGAGCACATCTTTGCTATTTCAATGCATCAAGTATGAAAGCGATAACTCAATTTGAAATTGATAAAAACAAAGACATGTATCAAATTGGTCGATCAGCAGAAAGCCCTGTTGATTTCATTGTCATGGATACAGTTCCAGGAGAGGAGTACATATCAGATACATTTGCAACAAGAAGCACTATTTCAAGATTTTCATGCAGAATTGTTGTTGATCGTAATCCTCCACATTCAGTCCGTGTTTTTGCTGCTGCCTTTGACGCAAAGAATTCCATAACTTTAGGAGTGAGTGTTTTGTCCTTGCCATTTGATTGTATTTTACAATGAACATTACTCTTAGGTGAGTCTTGCAGCAGTGTATTAATTGGTGTCTCATGGTACAAGATCAAGAGTTGACTGCCCAAATGGTTTATACAGTTTCTGTTGAGTAAATGAAGTTAAGCTTGGTTGTGTTAGGTCAAAATCCTGATTGATTACGTTTCAGATGCCTGACTAAGCAACTCACCATCCTGTTCTGCAGAAGGGACATACAGTATATGATACTGGGGATCCCATATGTAGATGCTAGGCCTAATAATTAGCTAGAAACCTCTTCCTTGATATAGCTGTGAGACCTGATTATTAAATGTCATTACCCAGTAGATATTTTGAAACTTTTTTTTAAATACAGTCTTGAATGTAAATACAGTTGGATAAAAGTAGATTGTTGACTGAGCTGATAATTCAACTTAGCACTCAAATTCAAGCTTCTTAAATCATTGTTACCAATAACAAGCAATTTGTATTGCCTTTCCGATTGCAAAGATCAAGATTTCACTTGTTTCTGTGTCTGGTCCGTTTTAGGAAAACCTGCCCCAGTGGAGAAAAGAAGACAATAAGTGTGATGGATTGACAACAAATGGGGTATTAATCATGTTCCAAAAGGGGGAGTGGGGTCCTGAAATGAAGCCTGGTATTTGGAGAGAAGTCTCTGTTGCTGGTGATGTTTATTCTTTACGACAAACAAGATCTGCAAAAACTAGAGGACAGCCTGTAAGTTAACCATATTGTCTCTTTTATGTACTGTACAGTGAATGATGCATGCTGGAAGCCTGTCATGTATTTTGTGAATTCTATTAAGCTGTAAGGTCACTGATCTCTTGGTCAGTTCAGAGAATTCCAAAGTTGTTATTTGCATTTTCAAAGCTTGTTAGACTTGCTTCTCAATGGTAGAACCCCCTCTACATGCATTTCATATGCAATTATGAAACAGTCACAGGGTGTCATTGCGTTACACTCCTAACCAAGCTTCGGGTTGAATTCAATAACTTTACCGATCTAAGTCTAATGTGTGTCTGTGGCACTGGTAAAGAGGGAGATGAGCATTTTCTCCTGCAATGCCCTCTATACTGTATATTGCACCAAGATCTACTGTATTTGACCAGCTCTCAGATTTTGATGGACCAATGAGCGCATCCCTTGCATCACGCCACTAGATAACGAAGAGGGGAAGTCCCTGAAAACGGTTGGAAAACGAACAGACAGAACAAATACAACATAACAAATCAAAACACTTGCCCTCCTTTCATGGACCTTTCTTTCATACATATAAGTGAACAGCTCCATCTTCCTGTTTCTCAGATCAGACTGGCCACGATCAGCAGTCAGTCGACTGGCACCATATGGCCCAACTCAAACTGTTTCCAAAATCAGTGTCATTGTTTCTGCTGAAGTCTCAATGCCTAATGACAACTGGATATCATTGTGGTGATGGTGCAACTTCTGTCTTTTTCCCTCTCTCTATCCCATAAATATTTCCAGCTCCTTAAATTTGCTATTTTCTTCAAGGAGAACACAACTCTACTGAATAATCACCAGCCATTTTGAACTGTTTGATCTCCAGAAAGCCTGATCACGTGAAACGGTGATCACCGCAAGACTTCTCAATTTTAATTGGCTAAGAACCAGATCTATTTTTAGCTTGCCCCAATCCCTTGCATGTGCAAGGGGACTGGGCAAACTTTATCTCCATCAACTAACTTTAATGTTAAATGATTGCAGCAGCACCTACTCCTTATTTCTTTCAACTTAAAGGGTCAATTTTATCCAGCATGCCTTGCACACGCTGTCTCTTAGTTTCCATTTGCTGTCGCCATTTTATAGGCCATGAAAATGATGACAACAAAGGGCAACCAGGAGACAGCATGTGCAAGGCATGCTGGATGAGATCGACCTTTTAATTTTTTTGATGATGTAACCTTTAGTTGAACTGTAACTGGCATTCATGGCTGACGATCCAATGACCTCACATCTTTCCTCACCTTATGAATGTTATGGTTTCATGTAATTTAGTTTGTAGTTTTTATTGTAATTATTGTTTTTAGTTGGTAAATAACAAAATAGCAGGGCTGGTGGGATGGAGCTTTAAAAGGCAAGTGATGTCATTGCAATTAGACAGGAACATTTCATTAGTCCTTGATTATTCTTAGTTTGTTTTCTGTCTATTTGTTCTCAAAGAAAGCAGTTGGAAGCTGGAGATACTATCTCAAATTCTGTTGCTGTTTCAGGTTAATAAGTCTTTCAAGGTACATTCCTGCACATTAGAAGCCATTCCCTTACTCTGAAGACAGTCTCAGCATTTGAAAGGTTTCGACTAGCAAGCAACTACACAACATCAACCAATTATCCTAATTTTGTTTACAGGCAGGTGACTCAAATCTTCTTGTGGATGGAACAATGTTGGATCTTTGTGGAGTTGTCCTTATTTTCAGAACTGTAGAAGGGTTAGAAAAAGCACCAGTAAGTATGATTCTATTAATTGATGTCTGCATAAGGTTTATTCATTTCATCTTGCATTGACATTTAACCTAAAATTCGGTGGAATATTTAGGGGAGATCAGGTGCAAATAGAGGGAGGATTGGGATCAACCTTGTATTGTGGAGAAACATGTTTACAAGGAAGATTTGTTTCTTTATGATTTAAGAAAAGAAGGCATGGAGGCCTGATGGAAAGAAAAGAAGAGGAAGGCCACTGACAACCTGGACAGGTGACATTAGAGGAAGTTTGGCTGATGCAATCCATCAGGCTGCTGACAAAGAGAGATGGCTTAACCACGTTATGGTCACAGATGTGCATTTGAGCACAAACTGATTTAAAGAAGAGAAAAAGCAAGTGGTCTGTAATTTAGAATGCAAGAGCCATTTGAACTTCAAGAAATTAAAATGCTGCAACAACTAGAACCATGCACAGGATTTTTTCATGTCTTATCCATATAAAGTTAGATCCTTTATTCGACAGCCAGTAAACTTTTCTTTATATATATTTTATTGTAGACTATTCAGGAGTTAGTCAAAAAGCGAGATGATATTAATGCAAAACGACCACAATGTCCTGTTGGGCTTATGACTATTCGATTTCCATCAAGTCAAGTGAATCAAAAGGTATTGTTGTAACCTCTTGTCTATTTAAAGCTGAGATGATACTTGAAGCAACATGCATGATGTGGTGTGACTTACAGTAAATACTCAACAAGACTAAGATGTGCTAGAACAAGAATCCATTTGTCATAAACAAAAGCAAACATGACTAAAGTCACATTGAAGGTTTGTGAAAGTGAAGTTGCGGTTATCAGCGCCAAGTCCTGGGATTGCAGAAATAGAGCAGCCCTAATTGAGTCTGTGACCCCTTGTCATGAGGCTCAAGTGGTGGGGCCCTACCGGGATTCGAACCCACTCCGCCTGACTGTTCTGGCTGCAATGTCAGACAATTACACCACGGCGTCACAACACCTTCAGTAATCCTTACTAATTCAGTAATTGTAGCGCTGTGATGTAATGCTCTGACATTGCAGCCAGAACAGTTAGGCAGAGTGGGTTTGATAAGGACCCCACCACTGGAGCCTCGTCACAAGGGGTCACAGACTCGATTAGGTCTGCTGTATTTCTGTGATTCCAGCACTTTTGGGCTGAAAAACGCAACTTCACCTTCATTCCAAGGTTTCAAACTCAAATTTGAAGCCTGATCTTTGTAACTGTGTGAAAACCAAGGCAATTAAAGCACCACTCTTCCATGTGAATAGGGCACAATTTTTGGGAAATCCTATTTCATGTTACTTCACTTGACTTCATTCTCTGTTTTTTAGTATGTTTTTTATTTCATGACAGCAAATTGATATGCAATCAATCCCACATGTATACATCAATTGTGGACATGTACATGGTTATCATTCATGGGGTAAAACAGATGCACCTATTGAGAATCCTGATGATGATGACAGAACATGCCCTATATGTAGAGAGGTTAGTTAGTATTATACTTTTATGTTGCCGTCTGCACCAATTCCAGACTCTTGATAAACAAAAATAAATTGCAATGAAGAATTCTTGCTTAACACCGATACTTTGGCAGTAACGAAATTACCATAATTATATTTCTGTAAATCCTCAAATAAGCACCCAGGCGCTTTTTTTATTTTTGAGCCTCAAAGGGTACGCTTATTTGAGCTGCGTGCTTATTTGATTTTCTGGATGTTAAAGCAATTCAAGCAAAGACAAAACAGCAAGAGAAGCATTTTGAGAGGCACACTTTTCCTAATGAATATATTTGAGAGTGTGTTAAAAATGTTTCCCTGCAATGAAGAATGAAAATACAGATAAGGATATTTGAGGGGGCACAGGGGGCACTTATTCAATGATTTATGGTATTGCAAGATGGCAAAATGCCAGAGGGCCTCGCCTAAATCAAAACTTTTGTGTCATAAGTGTTCTGCCATGCAACCAAGAGTCTCTGAACATATTTCAATAAATCTTTGCTAAAATTAGTTTCATAATTGGCAGTTTTTAGCGAAATTTGATATAATGATTTATAGATTGACTCACAAATTGAATTATTTCAGCAGAAAAAAATGGCACAAAATCTTTAACAGTGACATTAAAAATGAATGCTTGTAAATAATCATAATCAGGGCTCAAAAAACGAGATAGCTGAAATGCTCAAATTTCCCAGGAAGGAAGGGGGGAAGAAAGGAAAGAAAGGAAGGGAAGGAGGGGAAGGAGGGGAAAGGAAGGGGAAGATAGAAGGAGAGAAAGGTAAAGGGATAGAATGGGGTGGTTTATTGGGAAAAGAGAAGAAAGTGTGTAAGAAGTAATGAAGGTTTTGGCTACCTACCAGGAAGCAAAACTTTTTTTGAGCCCTAATCATAATATCACATAGACATTCCAGTTTAAGAAAACATTGCAATCTTACACTTTAAATAAATATGCATTGTTACTTTCCTAGGCTGGACACTTTATTCCTTTGAAGTTTGGAATGGAACCTGCATTTTACGTGGATAATGGACCTCTAACACATGCCTTTTGTCCCTGTGGTCATGTGACGTCAGAAGCAACTGCTAAGTATTGGTCTCAAGTGCCTCTTCCCTATGGGAAAGATGAATTTAGGGCTGCATGCCCATTTTGTGCCAAACCTTTAGAAGGTGAAGATGGCTTTGTTAAATTAATATTTCAGACTGAGTAATATCTAGTTAATTAGACTGGGGATATTCTCTAACAATCGACATACTGCCTCTTTTCTTTTCCACTAAACAACAAACATACCATGATGCAAAAAAATCTCTTCAATTCCCTTTACCACCAAAAAGTAACGGTCAAAAATCCACGTATTCCCGAGAAACCACAAGAGATATGAAGGTTTTTCTGTTCTATGAAGGACAAAGGTTTATCTTCAAAATGAAGCCCACATTTTGAAAGATGAACATTCTGTGTACTGTAACGTTGAATTTAAAAAAACTGCAACACTTCCTGGAATGTAGGATCAAGATTGACCACAGTTCAAAAGCGCGTGTCCCGATAAATTTATGCTCAAAGTTGGTCACATCGCGCAGTATTTGTCACGTGGTAAAAACCACTTAATGTTTATTTATGTTATGTATCAAGTTATTCTCTCATAGAAGGTGCAATTTGTAGACACAATAACCGCTCATTGCTTGCAAGAATCTTGGAATCGATATTGGAGTTGGTTTACTTTGAACATGGACTTAATGTTCAAGTTCAATGTCTTTGAATAGCTTTATTATACTTATCAGAAAACTTTCTAATGTCCGTAAAGATTCGAAAAGGTATACTTTGATCTGGAAGGTTTAATCAAATACATTTAAACTAAATTTTATTTTGAAGCTGATAAAAAATATAATTGAAAGGTCAGTCCTCAGGGGTGTCACATAACGAAAGTCGCCTTCTACTCAAAATTCAAACTGTTCTCAACCGAATTTTGAATCTTTATGGTGGATTAAGAATCAGGCATGAAATTGATATGGAATATTTCTTGTCTAAGCAGATAGCATTAACTCGCCTACTAATTTATTTCCTTTCGTAATATGTCTAACAGCTACAAAGGATTTAATGTTTTCTTTGATTTCATCCAAAACGAAAGTTTCGTTATATTATCTGTATTTTAGTCAACATCACGTCACTGTTGTACAAGAAAGCCTTAGCAGTTGGTATCAAATTGTCTAGGAGTCTAAGAGGGGGTATGTGGGCAGAAGTCGACAGAAGGGGGAGATAGATAGTGAAAACTGCAGAGCAACTGATGATGTTAGTAAAAGACCACGTTTATACTGTAGCAGTAGAGTTTTGGTCCGTTATGCTCCAAGAGCGTGAACTCTGCTCCAGAACGATTTTTTCTGCAGATGGGAGGAACATACGTGCTTCTGATCAGCTGGACAAAGTGTAGACGAGAAGCTGATCCGTTACCCTCATCTTACGGATCCAATATCGTACTGGTAAAGTGTTAACGAGGTATAAGTCTTTGCAAATCATCAAGGTTATGTTCGCATGAGTTAGCAGCTGGCATCAGACGCCAACGATGATGGAATGTGTTGAAATTTATCATCGATTTTTGCAAGTAAAGTAAATATACTTTATTAGATCAAGAAAACTATCAAAATTGGAACAAAATATTGCAGTTGTAAATCAAGTAACATCTTTGTTTCCAAGCAAGTTCTCATTTTCAAGAAAGCAAGAAACTGCTGATCGTTGTTGCTAATCTCAAAACAGAAAATTCAACTTGGAAACAGAATTTCTGATTGGAAATTGAATAAAATAATAGGATATAAAGGAGATTTATCATAGAGTTTCATTTTCTCGATTAAGGCATCATTTATTCTATTTAATAGTATTATGGTTAAAAGTCTGTCGCAAGTTAGATGCCACGTGAGATTTGCAATAACGCAAAATTACTCGTGCAAAATATTTCAGTTGCTGTTATTCGCGAGCATTTGCATCTGACATCTAATTTGAGAGAGACCATAATATTTTGCATCGCATAGTTAAAGTTTATTAGGGCTTTCTGTAATTTCGTTCTATTTGACCGTTCGCAGATATGAAGAAGCTACTACATTCCTTGTGTAAACATGCAGCTTATTCGCATTATATAAATGCATAGTGCGTAGTCGAATAAGATATTCTATTTTCTAAAGGTATCGTACGAGAACAGTGAAATCGTTTCATTTGCGTTCATTTTTCTGATTTCTTTTGCAGTTTAATTATTGTCATCTCAATTCGAAGGTCTTTCATAAACCCCACCCTGCCTATTCGTAATTAATCAACACAGGCATTTTTGTAACCATATAATGTTTTGCTTTTGAGCGACACACCAGCACAAAGCAATTAGCAGATGAAGGAATGTAAACGGCTGGTTAGCTACATAACACGGAAGTGGAGTTGTTGAGATAAGCTGTCATCAAATCATATATTGTTTGGGTACATTCCCAACTTTAGTAGTGAGGGGTAGAAAGCCTCATTCCACAATGAACGGACAATCCACTGCTAGAAAACTTGAGAGCATAGGAACACCGCAATGCGACGAAGAACAACAGCAAATATGTGCGAAATTAAGAAAATCTGATACCAATATTTCGTCCTGCCATGCAGAACTTCTTCTTCAAAACTTGCCTTTGTTAACCAAAACATATGCTATTTCGTCAACATGAAATCACCACTGGTGTAAGGATGTGAAGATCCATAGAAAGAACCAATTTACTAACCTTGTGAAATGGATATTTGAACGTGGTGGCACACTTCATCACTTTCTCGCTTTCGGCTACAATGATGCGGTCAGTCTCCGATCTTAGACGGACAACAAATTTTCCTCCCCAGAATGAATCACCAGCACAATCTATTTTATATTATTCGTTGAAGATCATGAAGTCCATATCAGATGTCAAATGAGATGTGTGATGAAGCAAACTTGCTCGTGTGCTCTTCATTTATTTCATTCGTGGGCATTTTCACGCGACATGCAATCGATACAGACCATAAAACAAAATGAACTGAATATTTGTAATTTACTAACCTTCGAAGTTTACGATGATTGAACTGTCGTTTGATGTTTTCTTATTTACTGGTTTTTAGTTCCAGTAATGCAATCAGTCTCCAAATATAATGAGCTACTAACGGTGATTTGTCAATCAATGTGCCAAAACAATTCTCCATCATCTTTGAGAAGCCGTCCACAACTAAAAAGTGAATTTTGAAAAATGGTTCATCTCTCTAAACAGCTCAGTTTCTTGTGAAAATAGAAGTATTTTGATTGCCTGTTTCTGGCTGGTTGTTTTTTCGTTACCATCAAAAATTACGTCATCATCATTGTAATGTTCCATGTATGGATAGACCATGTGGCTATCCTATAAAATGAGTCTGGATCAAACAATTTGTTTGTACAGTTTTATACGAGAGGTTCGAAAGAGATGTATCAGAGCTACTATTACCATTTTGCATATTCAAAACTTCTATAAAATGTGTAGAAATAACAAAAATATCCTTCGATTTCCGATCCTTCTCGAAAAGCTAGAAGATCCGTTGTAAACCAACAAGGCAGATAACACGCTATTAGCCTAAAGTTCGACGTGGAAGTACACAGTTGTCAAAGATAACCCCGGACAAAGGTTGATCGTAACCAACAATGTATATTCTTACGACTTGACCATGGATTGTAGTGCATACTTTCTCTAAAATGACGCTTTCTCTAATGTGCACAACAAGATAAAAAAAGCAAAAATATTGTTACCTTCAACAAGTGCTGCTGAATCGTCGTTCCAGCTCACAAGAATATTTTCAATAACTCCAAAGATGTAGCAAAGGTTCTCTGCATTATAGCAAGCCGTCAGAACATCATCATGTATTTGTGCTGAAAGAGAATGCATTCAGATTTAGACTGCGTTCATATGATAATGCCACAAGTCGACGCGGCAGAAAATGTGACGGTTAAAAACGCCTTTGCGAGTTCTGCGACAAGAACGATTTGACACACAAGAAGTTTTCCTTTGATGACAAAACGAAATCATCTTATTCTATCGAATGAAACCAAAAATTGTAGAGAGATTCGAATGCAAAAAACCAGAAGGTACAGTACACTGATGCCTTCCCTACTTCTGTCGCATTTTTTGAATCTGAATCTCGTACCAAATTGTTCGTTAATACCAAGGTACCAAAGCGAAAGGTTGTTGATAAATTCTGGTCCACCCTCTGCTAAGTCAATGAATCATGATTAATTCTATGAGCAGTTTGTCGATATGAATGGAACTATATTTACCAATGTACCAATAGCAAAGAATAAAAAAGATTCTCACCTTGCACAAAATCTAAATGCCCTTTAACAAGAAACATGAGTTTGAAGAGCAACGGTTTTGAAAGCTTATTCGTAGCTGCGAAGGATGTCAGAAGTTTCACCAGTTTTTCTTTCTTTGAACTCTGGAAGGCAACGAAGAAAATTAGTTAGTTTGTATGGAACATGATTTATCTTCTTTGCATGAAGAACGCAGATCGTTACTGAATAAAGTGGAAATTAATTTGGCATGCCAACTGTTCATGTGAAGTGTAAATGAACAAAAACTGTAATTCATTTAATGAAATTTGCAACAAAATTTCTGGAAGGCACCGTTTGAAATAATCTGTTAACTTTTGGCGCAGTGAAATCTCTTAAATAGCTGCGAGTAAGTTGTGGAGAAACAGCTGATAAAACTGCTTACACAAATATCGGCCCTTAGATGACAAAAATCTATTGCTGACTTTATGCCAAAATATGAGGTGCCAAATGTTTTGATTAATTATCCAGGAAAATAGGATCATTTAGATGATATTCTGGTATTCCTAGGTGAGCAGCTCAATTCGCTTGCTAAATAAATAACTGATTTCCAAAATTGCAATTTCTGAATACGTAAGTTTTAGATAACTTTACTTTCGGCAGAATTTGGCTAGTAAAACAAAACAACTGATCAATTGGAATGATCCCTAGTGGTTTAGAAATTTAAGTGGCTCGTAACAAAGTAACATAAAACTAACATTAGAATCTTGGTCTTTTGAAATATGTCTGATGATTCCCTCTGCAAGCTGAAATGTATATTTAACTAGCATCTTGGAATTTTCTAGAAGACCAGCGTCAAACATTTCTGTGAAATTAAGAAATTAATCAAAGTTTAGTTTGAGATGAATCGTTCTTTAACAGCAGAATTATGATAATTCATTTCCCAGTTCATGGTAGCATATAAAACAGTTTGTAAGATTAGTTAGTTAAATGTTTCTATTGAACCAATCGCTATATATTGTTGGTACGCTCCATCAAAGCAAACTATGAACAATAGTTGCATTTATGTGAAGGCAAATGAAATTCAATCCCATCTAATTTTCTTCTTGATGCTAAATTTTCAAAAAGGCGAATGTTAACAATAATTCATCTTTTATTCATAAGGTGCAATAAACAAAATAATAGACAACTAGAGAAGTTAAGAATCAGTAAGATCATTTTCAAGGAGATCAGCCATATTTTAAGATTTTAAAAATACATTTCTTTACCTCTTGCAGCTAATGTAATTTCCTTTAGTCTTGCAAACAAATCGTCACTTAACTCTTCTTCCTCAAAAGAGATGGTTAAATCTATGAACACAAAACAATGAATCATGAGTACATATGTAAATATATTTGATTACAAATTTTGAAATAATTACTTTTCAACTGAAATAGCTACAATAAATAGTCAATCTAGCTCAAAGTGACTACAAGAAACATCTTACCAAGATGCATTGTGGTCTAATTACAAATATTTAAAGATTTTAAGGAACTTACTCAATGATACAATTAATTTATCTACTTAATTTCTTTATAGATTTGGAATAGTTTGCTTGTACATATGAAATTGTTTATGGTGTGGTAGATGTAAATAATCAATGTAAAGAGCGAACAACAACAAAAATAAAAGAATTACTGGGTGAGCTAGAAAAAAATTCCCACTTTTGAAAATTCATAACACTTAGAGTACTTTACCGATCTGAATGATTCAAATTCTAGTTAAAAGTCGAACGATCAAAGTATTTTTGTGATTTTTTCGATGTCTCACAAGCACTAGGAATATTGGTAAATTCAATTCTACAAAAATTTAATGGTTGCAAGATGACTGAAAATGGGGCTAAAACATTGATCAAAGCATAAAGGACTCCTCGCACAGAATAATGATGGAAATGCAACTTCTCATGGATGAGACATATCCTCCGTACATTCATTGCCATGGGATTGAAAATCTTTCAGATTTGTTTGCAAAAATTGATGTCTTATATCTCTTGAAGGCGGTGAAACGCCCATTGCCTATTGTTCAGAATGAATAGAGTCCTTACAATTTGATCAATGTTTTCGGCCATTTTTACATCATTTTGCAACCATGAACTTTTTATCAAGTTGAATTTATCAATACTTCTAGTGCATGTAGGACAGGGAGAAAAATCACAAAGTTACTTTGATCTTTCGGCTTTTAACTAGAATTTGAATGACTCAAATCTGTGAAGCAGTCTTGGTGCTATGAATTTTCAAAAGTGGGAACTTTTTTCTGGCTCACCTACTAGATTAAAGAAGGAAATGTATCTTGGTAAAAAGGTCCTAGCTGCCATCTTTAGCGCAATTATCTATTGTGGAGGACATGTTAAAAATGGCAGTAGATGTTAGTATTGCAAGCCAAAACATAAAGTAGCACAATGGTTTTTCATTCATTTTGTTGTTTCACATGATCAGTGATAACAAACAGATGGCTTGAGGTCAAAATGCAATTCCTAGACTGAGTAAAACATTTTCCAAATCAGTCATTTGATAAAAAGAATTTGATTTTACCTTTTATTGCATCAACATAGAAAGTGCCAAGAAATTTGTGTTTGTCTATATCTTTGGGAATTTCAAATGATTTTTGTTGCAATTTCAATGCAGCAACTGCAGAAAAAATGACAAAAACAATGGAGCTTCTTTGTAGTGTCTCCAGAATAATAGATTAGAACTAACTATTCACTCATTATGACATACAATTTGCATTATATGATGTACAATCACAGTTTAACAACCCAACTGGTTGTGCAAAAACACCATCCACTTTTTGCAGAGCAATGATAAATTTTCACTAGGCTGATTTTGAAAATTCATGATTCAATTTTTAGACACACTGTAGAATTATGTTCCAGTATTTTTTGTACATTTTTTGTCTTCTCTGATTAAGCAACAAGCAGGTCTCTTCTTAAATTTCCAGTCTCAAAGATATTCAAAACAATTTAAAGATGTTGACAAAATCTTCTAAAGAATCAACATGAGCAAAAAAAAGAACAAAACCTTTTCATGGGGATTTAGGGATTCATAAATCAATTGGTTATGATCTACTGTATATGCATTACTCCAATTACAAGCCTAAAAATAATGAGACCTATTTGTTTGATGTAAATTCATCATTATATGATGAGATATAAATCTAAGGTTTACCAATCTGTATCTGTATCTGTATAATACTTAGCTGTTAACTCACTTATGAGCATATACGCTAAGGGTATTGTTGCTGATTCCTTATTTCCACTGAACGCCTCTATCCATGCGAAGCTGTCTCAACCTTCAGCATGAGCATAAATACAAACATAAACATAAATACCAATGACAGCAGACAGGTCACCTCTACTGCTACAGGACCAGACATGATATGTATTCAATAAGAACCGGACTTACCAAGTTTGAAGAAAGAAATCTTTTCATCCTTGACATCTTGAGCCAATGTCCCAGGAATGTCTTCTGCTGGTTTTGTCTCATAGTCTTTAACTACAAGTTAAATATAAAACATGTCACAACCATTAGCTTCTGATTTTTATTTCTGAGTTTGTCTCTTTAGATAAATCAAAGAGAGGATTTGTTTGCTCTTTGCACCTTTTTACTGAGACAATTGAAATGTTATTTGGCTTGCTGATTGGGTAATTTGACCTCAGGGTTGCCATTTTTCTTGTTAAACTTTCTTTATCTTATCTGAGGATTGCTAGACAAAATATTTGGTAAACCAACCAAATTCTCTAATCAAATAATATCCACTAATTCTTAAGGAGACAGAAATGGGATTTGATACCTGCATCATTGTTCTCATTTCTCTGTTCAGAGTGACACTTGAGCCTCAGATACAACGACTCATGTTTCAAATCATAAATCTGTTCTTGTAGCTTTGCAGCCTGCAAAATGAAACATAAAAGTCAAAGGGTTCTCTGATGGCATTCCTTAGAGACATACACTTCCAATGTCAATGGAAATTCAGTTTTTTTTTAATTTGTAGATAATGCTAGATTGTATTTAGGGGGTTGGTTTCTTTTATATTTCATTTTGATATGTAACATATACTTTAATTGAGAATGAAGTTAAATATTAAAAAAAAAGTTTTTTGAACTTTTAACAGTAATGCCTACTTTCATGTGATTATCTAAGTAATGCCTAATGTAAATGCCCAAAGAATATTTTCAAAAATTGCATGATGTAAACAACTTTGCATGAATATAATTAGTTACAATGCTTCAAATTATTGACTTTGTTTTGGACATGCTGAGAAATAGATTCGAATTTCTCAAGACTGCATGAAGTTTTTACAGTATAATGGCTGAAAAAAGCTCATCACCTTAGCTTGTGATTCTGATGTTACAATGAAAGCAAGTTTGGATATTTACAAGAGATTTGGCCATGAACAGATGGATTGGGTGTAAAATTACATTCTGAATAATTTCTGTAGGTCCCTTGGTGCTAGGATTACACTTTGCAGCTAGAACAGTATGGCTTGAGAGTCATGACAAGGGGTAGCAGACTTGGTTAGGGTGGCTCTATTTCTATGATCCCATCACTTTCCATTAAAACTGCAACTTCACTTTCACCTGCTAGATTGCTTTGCTCCTTGACCTTACAAAAACCGTTCAAAACTTTTATTCAATTAAAGGGTCAGTTTCATCCAGCATTCCTTGCACATGTTGTCTCTTTGTTGACCAAATTTGTTGTCACCATTTTCATTGGGCCATGAAAATAGTGACAACAGAGGCCAGTCAGGAGATGACACATGCAAGGGATGCTGGATGAAACTAACCCTTTAAGGTCCAACATGGATCTTAGAGACCTTGGTCTGTGTCCATCCTAAAACAAGTATGTGAGTGAACTGACCTTCTGCTTCCAAGTCTGGTCAGTCTTCTGAATTTCTTGTTGAATTATCCTTGTGTATTCAGCTGAGCTCAAGGTTTGAGGCTTGCTTCGTATAACAACCTGGGCCTGAGAAACACAATTAATCTTTTAAAGTTTCTCAAGTTTAATAATTTCCAGGGTTCTTTACAAAAAAGAATGAATGAATTCGATACAGAGTGAGTCAAAAAATTGGTGGGCTGTAATAAAAAGTTGCTTACTACAAGATGATGCAGTTTGTGTTCCACATTCAAAGCAGCACCCCAGCCCAGGCCAAAGTACCATCGCCCATTTTGGGGCCATACTTACAATGGCAACTTTCAAATCATCAAGAAAAGATTCTTCTTTCTCATCTATTTTGTTCGAATTCATTGCACTTCTTCAAAGGATGCTGCTAGTGTGTCTTCAAATGTGTGCTGTCAACTTGCTTGCTTTCCCCTTCCCTCAAGCGTTTGTGTATGTCCTCTCCTTCCCTCCTCCTCGTGTGGAATGAATAATTGCCCTTTGAGGGTCTGGGGACAGTAGACGGTTTGGATTTTGGTCCCTAGGGAAATGTAGCCTCATTCCCAGGCCCCAAACGGGCAACGTAGCAACGTAATTTTCCCGCCATTTCACTCAATACTCGTACCTAGACCTCATCACCATAGCAACTGTAACGCGTCTATAAAGATTCTTACGCCTGCGCACACGTCGAATAACTTCCCTGTCGAGTGTTTGCATTGGAATTTGAATCTGGAGTGGAGCTGTGCAGAATAATCGAGAATAAACAATCTCCATTTTATGGTGGAAAACCTCAAATCTGAATTATCATTTAAGCAATGGATGGAGAAGAAGAAGCCGGTCGTTCTTTATTGCTTCATTGATAGATGTGCAGTGCCAGTGGCAATTAACCATAGCTTCAGCAAATGCGCAGCAGTTCTAGGCCCTCCCGCGCCACGATGGATGAAAGAAGATGGTTTGGGCCTAAGTAAATAACGAAGGCGGTTGCGTTTGGTTCAAGTCTTATCTCACGCTAACATAACAAAGATACAATGGCATATTTAGACGCCAAAAATATGCTTTTGATGATTTTACTGACAATGATGATTGTCAATTTGTGTTTTGGAAGAATAGGTACGTTTCTGCTTCCCAGCTACCTGATCATGTATGTATGCATAATTTAAGCTAGAACGCAGTTGGGCAACTATGTCTGAAACGATCCCTTCCTGGTTTCATTGGAATTTTTCTAGCTAGAGAAATGGTTCTTTCCAACAGCCAAATGCTTGCAGCTCTAACTGCTGAGCAGATTGGAAAGTTTGGCATCAAGGGGATAAATCCCCCACATACGTGCAGCCATCTGCGGATTTGAATAATTTGGTAACATGATTTTGTGTTTATTTGTATAATATCAAGATGAAATAAGCTGTGCTGTGCTGATATGTGCACCATCAATTCAAATTGGAATTCTGAATCAGTGCTATTTTATCCCTGCTTGAAAATCCCCTGTAAACCAGTCTGGAATACATGGATGATTTGGCCTAAGTGAAGGTGAAGGGGAAGTTGTTTTTTCAGCTCCAGTGCTGGGATCACAGAAATAGAAAAGACCTAATGTAGTCCACAACCCCTTGTCACTATGCTCAAGTGGTAGGGCCCTACCAGGAATTGAACCCACTCCGCCTGACTGCTCTGGCTGCAATATCAGAGGATTACACTATGGTGCCACAACACCTTCTACGGCGCCTACATGAAGTAGTGTGTGAGATAAATTTGAATGTGTGAGCTGTGAGTAGACTGAAAAAGTTGCAAGAAATGCAAAATTAACAATAGAACTTTTCTTCTCACATGTGAGAAGCTATTAATGTAGCTGCGAGCAGTGAGTTTGACAGAATTTCATAGTTGGGAGTGAATGCAAGTTTTCCAACCTGTCCTGTAAACTTTTTAAACTTTCCAATCTGATGACTGAGTTGCCTTCACATCAAACAAGAGGAATTAAACATTTTTTCCAATCTCTGGAAAATGATATTTGTTTTTGGAGCCACATATCACCATTGTTAAACATTTGACAGCAATATTACTCTTCAAAATCATTAAATAGATGCAAAACTACTAAAATAGCTGAATGGTCATTATTTAGTGGACAAGACCTTTTACAGAAACAGGGTATCAATTTGATCAACAACAAAAATAGTTGATATCTTTCTTGTTGATCAAATTGATGCCCTGTTTCTGTAAAAGGTCTTGTCCACTAAATAATGACCATTCAGCTATTTTAGTAGTTTTGCATCTATTTAATGATTTTAAAGAGTAATATTGCTGCCAAATGTTTAATAATGATGATATGTGGCTCCAAACATGCATATTATTTTCCTGAAATTGGAAAAAATGTTTAATTCCTCTTGCATGTGAAAAAATTGTTCACAGAATTGGTGCTGAAGTGATTGTGGCCCCCTTAGCTAAATATACGAAATATGAAAAATGTTAATCAACCCTAAGCAAAATGTTTAGATGTTTGGAGAATGCTTTAAGCCTGATACTAACTTGTTTTGAGTTTGCTTTGAAGTAAATTTTAAGCTTGATTCAAGTAAGGATTTTGCACTGCTTGCGCAAGCTTTCACCATTCATCTTTTGAACTGTAGACAAAATCAATCAAGCTTGATTGTGGTATGTTTGAAAATGATTTTAGCATGAGATTATTGTCAAGCTTGTAATGATACATACAAACTGGCCAAAGTTGTGTCAACATAGTCATTTCAAACTCCTTCAAGCCAATCATGCTTCGGTGAAGCTTGCACAAGCTTGTTGCAAACTGAACTTTTTCTTGGGAAGTTCTCAGGTGCATAGTGCAATGAATTGCTGTATCATAGAACATATTTTTGGGCCACCAAGAGGTGCTGTCTTGCTCTAGCTCAGATTTGACCCTATCAATACCATCAT
Source organism: Aurelia sp. 4 Dawson et al 2005 (assembly GCA_964019985.1). Classification (NCBI taxonomy): domain Eukaryota; kingdom Metazoa; phylum Cnidaria; class Scyphozoa; order Semaeostomeae; family Ulmaridae; genus Aurelia; species Aurelia sp. 4 Dawson et al 2005. The sequence continues at coordinate 22,343,330 of OZ026498.1, read as the reverse complement.
GATCTAATGAAATGCATGCTGCTTTTGACAGATTTCATGGTTGAACCAAAAGATGCAGTAGTTGCTGAAAATTCAAAGTTATTGATACCATGTACTGCAACAACAACATTATCTGGTACACTTCTTATTCTTTGGAAAAAACAAAACAATTGGATTGTTGACTTTAACAGTAAACATTATAGCCAGTTAGCAAATGGCTCATTATTGTTTCAAAGATTCTTGACTGCAGACCAAGGTGTTTATCAATGTTCAGCAATCGTCCAAAGTTCAGGTCATCATCGTTTGGGTCAAATTTACAGCAGAAATGCAACCATAAAGATAGCTTGTGAGTATAAATCTTTACTATTGTTCTAACTGATTTCAATATATCTCTGAAGTTTGATAGGAAGTGTTCACATCTTTGTTATATTCCAGTAAAATGGTACAGCACACATCACAAGCTGTAATTACTTTGGAAGCCTACTGTGAATATTACCAGGATGATACACTAGGTAACAAAGGACTATGTTTACCCAGAGAGCATTTCATATAGATCAAAATCTACTTAAAAATACACAACTGGAACAACACATTTCCTGAACAAAGAGAGCCTTTGCATCAAGTAAACAAGTGCTATATGTACAAAGTACTCATATGCGTGATTATTTGTGAACGAAATTTTGGTAAATGGAGCTAGATGCTGGCATATAATAAACTTTTACCAATTGACCAATTTTTATGGTTAAAATGCACTATTGGATTCACATTTTCTCAGTGGTGTTATTCCTCTTCCAGATATTCTGAACAATTTTACACTGAATCCAGAAACAAGATCAGGTCAAATTAGCAGTAATCTCCAGCTTCAATGCCTTAGTCCCAAAAGTGAACCAATTGCAAATGTGTATTGGGAAAAAGACAACATGCGTTTACATGGTTATGAAAATGGCAGCCTTATTTTGAAACCAGAGAGCATACTTTCAAGCACTTTAATGATACGTAATCTAAGCATCCAGCACATTGGCTCATATAGATGTGTTGCTTATAATGTTTTAATCCCTGGAAAGACCATCAAAAGTAACACAGCTACTGTCTCCATTGCAGGTACTGTACATTAAATCTTCTGTTGGAAATTTGCCTTGAAACAAGGTACATATGTTGAAAAAAGTTGGTTTGATTCTAATGAACAGGAAGGAGGAATATTCTTATTGCATCTTTCTTGGAGTAGTCTCAAGTAAATCTTATAATGTCAGAATTGCCAAACACAGTTATCACTTTACATAATCAAGATCATGCTGACATAATACGTAATGATTGCAACAGTATATGAAACCTTGGCTCCAAAACTTTCAGCTCAAAATTTCTTTTAGATTCATACTTGCCAAAGTTTTTGTTAGTTGTTGTTAGATACTTTATTTATTGCAAATTCTTTTTCTAACAACTTGACAGCTGCAAGCATGTTATTAGCATGTGTGCAGCCTCAAACACTCCTATGTGAAAGTGTAGGAGTGTTGAGGCTTCATGCAGTCTACATCTTATAAGTTGAGCTGAGAATCTAAATGAAGTTGAAGTTGTAAAATGCACCTCTTTGTATTGCAGCAAGACAAGAGAAACCTTATTTTGAGACACGACCAGTCAGTGTGGTAGCAAGCAGATATCAACCTTTTACTTGGAATTGCGTCATTCGCGGCATACCTCAACCAACAATTAAATGGTATCAGAATGGTCTACTTGTTGCAAATGATGCAAATCGACTGAAATTAAGTTCTGGTTCATTGCATTTTGTATCGGTACAAGAAGCACATAACGGAACTTATGTTTGTGAAGGAAGTAATTCAGTTGGAAAGGTCTTAAATTTGCCAGTTCCTTTTATCGTTGCTTGTAAGTTTCACTGTTAATTTCTGTCTTCATTTGATTGACTGTGTGATAGTTTTGTCTGCCTATTAGCATTATGCACATGTAACGCAGTAAAGTAATTAGTTTTCCCAGTATTTACACAGTTGCATAGGATAGGCTTGAGGATCTTTTTTTAGTCAAACCTTTTTGAGTGGTTGCTGATTTGTGGCAAAGGAAATGTGAAATATGTGGTTGCTTCAAAACCAGCACTTATCTTGTTCCCCATCTATGTTGATTAAGTTAAAACGGTTGTAGCATTATACCGAAATATTCTCTACATTTTTTAAAGGGTTAACAGTGTGGTATTATACATAAACAGTAGTATTAACCCCTTTGAAAATGCAGAAAAAAATTTAATGCAACGGTAGCACCCTTTCTTTGATACTTCTTTATTCTTAATTTAAATCTCATGTCATATTGATTGTTGTGCGTCTTAATTTAAAAAGAAATAATTTCTCTTGTTTTACAGTCATTGACTATGAATTTGTGCAGAATCCATTATCAACGACAATCAATGCAGGACAGACGCTTTTACTTCATTGTTCACCTCCAAGAAGATATCCTATTTCTGTGACAAATTCGTGGTATTGGAATTATTCGTTATTAAAGAAATCTGCTAATGTAATTATAATGACTGATGGCTCTTTACAAATCCTTGCCGTTGCAAAATCATTTGAAGGAGTGTATTTTTGTGAAGCTGAGAATCTTGTAACACGTGAGAGGAGAACTTCTAAAACAGCAGTGGTCTCTGTAAGAGGTACATACCAGTTCTTCTTATTATTATCAGTTGCAATGCATTGGTAAAGAGACATTTCTCCCAAGAATAGCAGAACAAGAAGTGTTCGCATTTGGTTTGTCGATTAACTGATAAGAGCTATTTTGTTATTTCTCACTCACTCAGATATTTTGCTCTTCATTGAAGTGAACTATTGGCAGGGATGGTTCAACGTGAAAGTTCTACCCTCCATAAGCATGGAAGGCAGGGGGCCGGGGATGGTATCACCCAAATTTTGAGACATTTTCTAAAATCAGTAACAGGCGGGCAAAATTTTGCCCTTAGTAGGGCAAAATGTTTGTAAACAATGGACTTTGTGTCGGCCATCCCCTCTAGATTCCTTCCTTCCATCCACTTACGCTAGCCTTAGTACCTCCTAAAACTGGTGTAAGTCACTGTGAACACAAGGTTACAAAAATGAAGGCTGTCTGTTCAGCTTCAGGAAGAATGTCACCATTCCTGAATCCTTCATTGATGCAGGGTCTATTTTTCACGCATTTCAGAATTTAAGAGCTACGGTTGTATTTACCAAAAGCAGAAAGCAAACTTTCAATTGATCATGACAATTTTGCTATCGTAGACAAAGATTTCTAAATTAGACTTCTGGACAACTAAAATGGCTTTTCTTTACAATTACCGTTCACAATTATCACATCGAAGGATCTCTTTATAACCTATTTCATTCATGGACTATAGCTACTTAATAAAACTGTATTTCCTTCTTCCCTAGTTGGACCAGTCATAGATACAGCACTAAACAATATCTCTGCTATCGTGGGCCAGTCCTTAACAATAACATGTAACGCAAGTGGTAGTCCTAGCCCCTCGATTCAATGGCTTAAGGCCAACCGGGTCATAGTTAACAATGGGCAGTTGGCTTTGTCGAGAATCAATATGGCAGATGCAGGATTTTATACATGTAAAGCAATGAATCTGGCTGGAAATCAATCAAAAACATTTTTCCTTAAAGTTTCAAGTAAGTTTATTCGTTTCTTGTTGTCTGTTTCATCTTTTTCGTTTCGAATTCATCTGTCATTTTCATTCATTATTTGGCTTTATGACTTCAGTTCAAGCAGCAATTTCAGCAAAATATGTTTTGTAACTCGCTTTGAAAGTGGTGAAATGTTTTTGAAACGAATGATTGCAAAAGTAAGGCATCACGGATCTTAGAAGCTGCCAAGTGCGGGAAGGAAAACTGTCCATGTCGAGTGTTTGCACTCCGTTAATCTTAGTGAAAGATCTTTCAAAGAGTTTGTTCATTTAGCACGATGAAAATCAGGAGAGGGATCTTATATGATCTATTTGACGCATATTATGAGCAGCAAGTGAAGCATATAACCGAAGCAACTAAACTTAGCTTCGTGCCTTTGTAACATTTGATTCTGATGATGAAGCACGGAGAATTGCTTCGAAACGCCAATAATAATTTAACCATGGACTGGTCAACATTAAATTTTTTCTATTAGCATCCGATTTGTCTTAACTTGGAATTTTCATACTTGGGATGAATATGAATATGACTCTCGTCGCAATTCTTGTACTCCATATTTTGGTAAAACAACTTGGAACCAGACAAAGTATATATAAGGGATAGAAATCGAAAAGTTTTTCGACATGGTGGTAAAAGGTATACCCATCCAGACATTTTTATTACATTCTCTAACCATTTTAGCCCAATTTTTGGAAGTGGGAGTATTTATCCTCCCCCTCTCTCTTACCCTCCCCTGGCTCCGCCACTTCCTAAAGAGAAATTGTAGATATCCTTTCTACCTCGCTTTCTACAAGAATGAAGTAAGGTCTAAAACAGCGATAGGAACCTAATCAGACATGTTTGTCTTTAAAAGTTTTTATTCTAAACGATTCCTTCTTCGTTGTAGCAACACCAAGCATAAATATAGCCCCATCAAATACAACGAAGATTGAGGGTGGATCAGTTGAAATGAGATGTGATTTTTATGGTGATCCTAAGCCAACTACAACTTGGTATTTTATGGCTAATCGTGCATCATCACCTCAGCTCATTAGAACCACTTCTCGGATCAGCATAACCGGCATTACACTTCGTATTATTACATTGTTAAAAGCGGATGAAGGACGATATATATGCAGGGGTCAAAATACGGGTGGTCAACGAGAGGTTTCTGCATTCTTGATTGTACTGGGTGAGTAAACTGAAATGATTTTGAGACATTGAAGAATGAGCGTTAATGATTTTCACATCTTTCTTTGCAACAAGATTTTCATTCTCTGTAGGCAAGCTTCCTTCCTCAGGGTTTTTTGTATTTATAGAATTTTTAATCTACAATAATCTTGCAGTTTATTTTGGTTTTATCAGATGCAATTATTTCGATCAGTTGGAAAAATGTATACACTGTTTGAAAAATTGTGAAGGATTACCAAATTTTACAACGACTACAACGACGATACAATGAATTTTTAAAACTTTATTTCCATCATCTTACTGCGGTTTCAACTTAATTTTTTCAAAATTTTCTCATGATTGTAGGTGCATCATTTCCTTCTAAACTGAGAAAATAGTTAAAACAGATATTTCTTGATAGACCTAAAACAGGTAAAACTGGCTCGTTTGAAATCATGTCGATTTAGAATTTCTGATGCCCAGTTTTGATGGGAACGCAAAGTAGCATTTCAAATGTTTCGCGATCATCAGAAAGTAATGCATGTGCTTGGGAAATATAGATTTACCATTTTATTATGGAAGCATGGATCAATTTGCAGTGCAATGTAAATGCCTTTCTATGCCTATGTCCTCTCCCTATGCCAGGAAATTATGCACATTGATGCCATCGTGCTCATGCTATTTGATGATATTTTATTTCTCTTCTAGTACCACCTTCATTCATATCTTTGCCAACAAATAAAACCACTGTCAAAGGCTCGAGTGTAACATTTCAATGCATTGCAACTGGATTCCCGATTCCAATAGTATCTTGGTACTTCAAAGGACATCACTTATCAACAAACTCAAAGTATATCGTGGGTTCCACTTCAGTTACAGTGAATAATGCTGATGCTAATGACGCTGGATGGTACATGTGTACAATTAGTAATTCAGCCGGTTTGAAAAATTCAACCGCCTACTTGGATATTCAAGGTATTGTATGCTCTCCTCGCTTTACTATCTGTCAGTGGCGATTAAATTTAAGATTTTCACAAGGATTTCTTCCTGTCAAAAGCTTTACTTACTATATATATACATTCCATTATCTGTACCAGATATTGATCAAGAAATAGTGATTTTTCTTAACTGCAAAATGTTGTTGTAAATCGAGCTTCAGTCGAATTTTCATACGAATTTTCAAGTTTTTCAGGAAGTAAGGCATTTCCAAGTGATAACAGAATACTTTTCTGCAGAGATTGGATCTACCTATGTATGACTTTGAATGCAACTGAAGCATTGAACAGGCCTTGCGCACATTGATATTACAAGCAGTCTCAAGAGTTCGTAAGAATTTGCAAGAGTTTCCATATTTTGTTAAGAATCGTCAAGGCAAGATAAGGCTGTAAATTCTCTGAAACAGGGATCCTTAAGAACGTAGAAATAGTCTCCAGGAAGATGTAATTAATTGACTAGTAACCCTAAGTGTTTCCTTTTCAGTCTCTACCTTACTATTTTCAACTACATTTTGCAAAACGTTTGGGAAACTCTCACAAGAGTTTTTGCAATGAATCAATAAACAAAGTCTTACAGTCAGTGATTATGTCAAAATAATTTTGTTTCTAAATTTAAGATGTTTTATTCTACAGTTGCGCCTGTAATAACAGATTTTTCGGTACCACGTACAGTGAAGATTGGCAGCAGTTTTGTACTTAAATGCATGGGTAATGGAAACCCGAAGCCTGTTGTCAGATGGCAGCAAAACAAGACAACTATAGTCATCGATGGACTCCGTATAACTGGAAATATCGAGAATTTGACTGTTCATAATGCTGGTTCACAAGATAGTGGGATTTACGTATGCAGTTGGTCAAATTTTCTTGGCTCATCAAATCGAAATCAGAGTTTGCTTGTGCAAGGTAATTTTTGATTATTTGCTTTTCCTTTTACTCAAGTTGTTTTTGTTTGGAATATTCCTTGATATCATGTCGTTGGTGTTAAATCTTTTTTTGTCGAGCGTTTAACTTCTTTTAGTACACTAATGTATTGCTAAATTTGGAGAGTTGCTTGTAACAGGCATCCCATTCGTTAGAATATATGGACTCCATTTTGGTAGAATAACAAACTTACGTTACTGCAATATACCATAAATGACTCGACAGCACTTTTGATCAGGCTCCACAGCATTTCTCTAAACTTATTCACTTCGTTTATAAAATACCATTTACTTATCAACGTACATACTATCTCATAAATTAATCATGCGAATTTAAATCTCTTTCAGAACGAAATGCTTTTACAGACGTTTGGTATTCTGGAAATGATACCACTTTGGCAATTTATTCGATGCAGCTAAGAGAGAACTGTTAAAACCAAGTTTTAAAGCTAAATCTTATATCTTCAAAACAACCTAAAATTGTATAAAATTGGATTATTTTAAACTATTCAAGAAATTAGAATCAATTCTAGAATTGAAATCATCTTGACATAGAAATGAGAAATGGATTACTTCATAATCATAGGAGGCTCTATAGTAGCGAATAAAGCAAATGATAGAAATGAGGTGTAAATTTGTTTTTTATTCATAAATACATTAAGTTAAATTATTTAAACTGATTGACTAATCCTTGTTGAATAAAATTCTTTGCTTGATCCTATTATAAATCAAAGCCAGACATCCTATTTTGTACTGTTGTCTCTATGAATCCATACACATATCATGAATTATGCAAGTAAGAAAGAATCGTACAGCTCTAAATTGTTTGCGTGTGCTAAATATAGTGATACTGTATCTAAAGGTATCATTCTAAACAAACAAGTAAAATACATTGGAATGGGCTTTTTGAATAGACCTTTTGGTTATTCTTCAAAAGAGTTTTGATCGAGGGATGTTTTGCTACCTTTTTAATACTAAAGGTTCGATTGAATGGCGTTAGAGCTTCTGGTTTTTTTGCAGGAAAGCCAAGGGTCTCTTTGTATCCTTTGGAGATTTGAAATCTCTTTGGTTTCGAATGACGACTTTTCAGATAATTAGAAAGACTTTGAATTGAATCCAATTTTGCCAGTTCTTAGCTGTCAATTTAGCAAGATCTTCCTGATGAATTTAGAACTCAATTTTTGTATTAGATACTTTGTTGTAGATTCTCCTTTTATTCCTCAGCTAGCCTGTATAAAGTAGGCTATTTCAAAGAGTAATAACTAGTAGGTTTTCAAATGAGATGTCATGAGGCTGGAGAATGGACAGCTTGATGGCTTTCCAAGTTCATACTTACAAACTGCCAAGTTAAAAAACTTTAACCAGCAAGCATTTACTGTTAGATACGATAATAATGCTATATATTTGCTGTTAGATACTATAATACTATATATCTGCTGTTAGATACTATAATACTATATATCTGCTGTCAGATACTATAATACTATATATATGCTGTTAGATACTATAATACTATATATCTGCTGTTAGATACTATAATACTATTTATCTGCTATTGGATACTATAATACTATATATCTGCTATTAGATACTATAATACTATATATCTGCTGTTAGATACTATAATACTATATATCTGCTGTTAGATACTATAATACTATATATCTGCTGTTAGATACTATAATACTATTTATCTGCTATTGGATACTATAATACTATATATCTGCTATTAGATACTATAATACTATATATCTGCTGTTAGATACTATAATACTATATATATCTGCTGTTAGATACTATAATACTATATATCTGCTGTCAGATACATAATACTATATATCTGCTGTTAGATACTATAATACTATATATCTGCTGTTAGATACTATAATACTATATATCTGCTGTCAGATACATAATACTATATATCTACTGTTAGATACTATAATACTATATGCGGGGTGAGTGGCCGAGTGGCTTATACAGTCTTCGTCCGGTGACTGAAGTTAAGCTTGGTTGAGTGAGGTCAGATTTCGGATGGGTGACCACTGAGGCCTGACCTCGCAACTCACCTCGCCGTCCTTCGGAAGGGACGTTAAACTAGGGGTCCCGTACCTGGATGCGGCATGCACAGTGGGCCTAAATTAGCTTTCAGTAGCTAGAAATCCTGACAAGCCCACTCAAAATAAATTGAAAACAAACACTATATACCTCCTGTTAGATACTATAATACTATATATCTCCTGTTAGATACTATAATACTATATTTCTTGCATTTTTACAGTTTTTCCAAATCCTCCGAAATCTCTTCAAGCGAAGTCATTTCAGTCCACATCAATCACTGTTTCATGGGTTCAAGGTTTTGATGGGTATTCACCAACTCTCGGATTCATTCTTCAATTTTCAAGAAAAGATGTCGAGGCTTGGCGTACATATGCTAATAACATAGCCTCCTCAGTCTCTAATTACACTGTTATTGGTTTGAAGCCGTTTACTACATACAAATTTAGAATGAAAGCTTTTACGAATATTGGCGAAAGTGTTTATGGGATTCCAGTTGAAGCACGGACGCTTGAAGATGGTATGTTTACTATTTAGCTGTTACAAGTGTAAAGGGGGTGTTTAAGATAAAGTTAGTGAAATCTATAGCTTTCTCTCCCTAGTCCTGGTAAATACCAGCAGATTCTTTGCAAATGAATATGTTTCTGCTTATGTTATGTTTCTGAACCTATGTTTGTTGAATTCCAGGATTTGTATTTTATTTGCCAATATTTTGTTAAAGAACAGGGCTGGACTTGTTTCCTACGCCAAGCACATCCGAGCTATCTTTCTCCAGGGTAGACCCCCCCCCCCTCCGAGTCTAAATCCTGTTTTAGTTTTTGAATTCGATTTAATTTTTCTTTATTACAGCTCCATCAGTTCCCCTTGGACTAACTGTACGAATAACAAACGGGACAACTGCAGTAGTTGAATGGAAAAGACCAAGTGAAGATCACGGTGTTATAAGTCTATATGAACTTCATTATGGAATCATTGATACATCAAACATAACAGCGATTGATGTGATCGCCCAGAATCAAACTAATCATCAAATCACGATACATCACTTACGACCATTCTCGACTTACTACTTTCGAATGAGAGCAGCTACTGGACCAAAGAATAATCCAAATTGGGGAAATGTTTCTGACGTTGTTTATGGTTATACTCCTGAAGCAGGTAAACAGTCTTTGGGTCTACTTCGTCACAGTAAAAGCTATTATACCAGGTGCCCTGAAAAATGAACTCGTGCTTGAGTTTTCACCAAAATTTGATTTCATAGTCGATTTTCAACTTGTTTTAGCAGGAGATCAAAGATCAGATGAGAAAATCCGGTCCCCTTTAATGCTGCCTGGTTGTGACACATCATTCCATTCTTGGCTTGAAGGGCAATGAACAATCGCAAAGTAATAGCTCTGGCAAGATCTATCGTTTTTACGTAGTATAGCTCAGAATGGGGATTTTTGACCAATCATCGAATATTCTTTAAGTGATGAAAACAAGCAGTTTGATATAGTCTTGAAATAGATTTGCAGCACTGTCAAAAGTGCTCGAAAGGAAAATTTTATATTAGGTTTTATAATCGAATTAGTACCATTCCTTAAACAGGAGTAATTTTCTTTTGGACACCTGATAGTTTCTGTTTCTGTGTAGTACTTAAGCACGTACGCGCGTACTTACCTAACACTCACTAAAGGGCATTGGTTGCTGTGGATTTCTCATTTCAACTGAACGCCTCTGTTCACGCAAAGTGAGTTCTTTCAACGTTCAGCATGAGCTTTCTCAACCTTCAGTTTTTCTGGTTGGTGCGATGATTTGAAGATAATTTAAAGAAAGACCTGACAGTACTTAAGCAATTCTATTTATTATTACATAGACGCAGAATGCCTCTTACAGGCGACTTTGACCCAATACAAACCCCTGTTTTTCGTATTAAACAAGAATAACTTTTAGCTTAATTTTCGGAGTCATCGCTACATAATACTTTCTCTGAGTGCTACAGAAAACACATGTCATTATTTTCTTGAACCTCATCGTCTGATTCTTGATTCAAAAATACCCCCTTTCTACATTTCTACTCAGCATAGAGCTCAAATCTTTAAAAAATGTGGGTGTGAAATTCTATTACATTTTCCTTTGATTTAAAATGCTTGAAAGGAACTTTCAGTAATTTGCTGTAAATCTGCCGTGGCAATTTTTTCATACCTTGATTACTCTCAACATGGCAGCATTTATTCATTTTGAGGCTGTGACGTCATCAAATTTCTAAATCCTTAACCAGCAGAGCTACAGATTTCTGCTCGCAACCATATTGTAGACCTTCATAAACTGTGACTTTCCTGCAGATTGTATTACTTTCCCTTGATTAATTTAAGTTTTACGATGATTTTAATTTCTTCAGAATTCTTGGTGAATTTTTGCAAAAATAGTCAAAATGCCGCCATTTTGAAAAAAGTCAAGACATCGAGAAACTGCCACGGCAGATTTACAGCAAATTACCAAAAGTTTATTTCAAGCGTCTTAATTCAAAGAAAAATGTGATACAATTTTACACCCACCTTTTTAAAGATTTGAAAGATTTGAGCCATATGCTTTTTTACTCTAATTTATATTTCCTTTCCAGTCCCATCCAGATTGTATTACTTTCCCTTGATTAATTTAAGTTTTACGATGATTTTAATTTCTTAAGAATTCTTGGTGAATTTTTGCAAAAATAGTCAAAATGCCGCCATTTTGAAAAAAGTCAAGACATCGAGAAACTGCCACGGCAGATTTACAGCAAATTACCAAAAGTTTGTTTCAAGCGTCTTAATTCAAAGAAAAATGTGATACAATTTTACACCCACCTTTTTAAAGATTTGAAAGATTTGAGCCATATGCTTTTCTACTCTAATTTATATTTCCTTTGCAGTCCCATCCTCAGCTCCAGTTATTCAAAACTCCTCAGCACTGTCGTCGACATCCATTCGCATCGTATTCATTGGCCTAACTTCAAATTCACTAAACGGAATCCTAACTGGCTATCATATATTCATGAAATCTCCAATTTCACAAAAAACTATCATTACTAATAGTACAATCATTAATGTTGGCAATCTTCAAAAATTTCATCGTTACGAAATTTATGTGGTGGCTTGCAACAGAGTTGGTTGTGGACCAAAGAGTAAATCAGTTTTTGTTACAACCCACGACGATAGTAAGTTCTTCTCATGCAGTCTTGTTTCCTTATTTGCTTGTTACCTTGTTTTGTTGTTTGCTTGCTAGCTTGCCTGCTTGCCTGTTTATGCACTGTCTTTGTTCTGTATCTTGCAACAGCATTCACGTGTATACTTGTGTCGGGCTAGTAAAAAGAACCCCCATTTGAATGGTCACTGCTCCTTGTGGATATCAAGACAATTCAATTGGCTAGTATATCATTCAACTGTAGACATGTTCTAATAAACTTTAAATTTACCGGACTGAAATCAGCTATTTTGTGAGCCGTTTTGAAACTTTGTGGGATTTTTCAAGACTACCCCTTTAAGAGATCTCCAAACTTGCTAAAAATCACAAACAAATCATTGCAATTTTCTGCCTTACAGAAATGGCTTTTACATGCCTTTCCACGTAACGCGATGAATTCATTGCTTCAAGGTAGAGAATTAAGGAAAATTTGTTGATGATTTTAATGTATTATTTTGAAATATATTATTAAAGAGATTATAAGATATTATTTTGAAGGTTCTTAAAGGGGCTTTCCAGTCTCTTGAAACATCCCTCATGATATCAGAAAGGAATGGCAAATTTCTGTCAGCTATGGTTGAATATTGATATGAATATGTCTTCTGCTAGACTTATGACGTTGAGTACCTTGTATCTCTGCAGTAAGCCTTGCTCAACAAGGACTCTTAATGAAACAGTAAAGAGCTGACCCTGTAATCATCAATGGAATTACGATAGAATCACGGCTTCGAATCTCGAAACCCGTGTGAATGATATCAGTTCTTCAATGGAATCGAAAATTCTATCGCATTTGCCGTAACCATAGTAATTAAAAAGTCTCGCAATCTGATTTGTACTCAAGGAAGCTCAGAGTTTGGGCCTTGATAGAGTCAGGTATTTCAGAGCAATGTTATGAATCTCTGTTGACCAAGGTGACATCTTCAAGTCAAAGGAGAACAGAGAAGCAAGGGACTCCAGGTCATAAAGCTTGTGTACCATCAAAAGAATATATTGCGAATCGTCATATGATCGTCATGATATCCAGGGATCAGTGATTTTTCTAATGGGATTTGTTTGTTTGTTTGTTTGTTTGTTTTCTTTTACTTAGATGGCAGATATTTATCTGAATGACAGCCATTTGCTTTCGTAGAGTAATATCTGACTTGTTATGGTGCCTCACTTTAATCAACTTTTTCATCTGGTTTATTAAGTGTTATCATAATCTACAAATTCTTATTTCATTTCAGTTCCCGGCGGTGTATCAAATATATCGGTGATTCAAAAGAATTCAACCTCAGTTCTAATTAAATGGAGTGAGCCCTTGCAGAAGAATGGCCTTATTACAGGTACGACTAGTTTTCATTAGCATGGCTCTTATTGTTTCGGTGCTGCTAAGTTACACAAATGCCGTAATAGTAATAAGTTGCTCATTAGAGAGCGTGTGGCCGAGTGGTTAAGGCGTCTGACTCGTAAGCCAAAGGTCAGAACGGCCGTAGGTTCAAATCCCACGCTGGACAGTTTGGTCGCTGTCCGTAACACTAGCCCGGGTCAACCAGAGCCATGTGAGGGAAATCTGGTAGCTGTAGCGGGTAGCTACGGCGGACTGATGGTAAAACATCCGTGGCCCCTGCTGGAAATAAGTCTCTCAGACTTTCGCGGGCTAGCCACGTTAAATATAAATACCTACCTACCTAAGGTGGTGTTCACACGATACCGGATTCACTTTGTATTGGATTACTTTTCATACCAAATAAGTGTTCTGTTCACACGGCAACGACCCAATCCGATACGCGACGTATCGTTTTTGCGGAGCGAAATCACTCCGCTCTGAAGGTGGTATGAAAAGTATCGGATCACTTTTGTGCTCGTGTGAACGCATGAATCCGATACGCTTTTCGCTCCGGAACCTCGTTTTCAATTGAGGCAGCTTCGTTCTGAATTTCTGAAAGAAATTTTGGGCGCACTTGTTCACTTGTTTGTTGCGAAAGCCAACCAAAACAAAGATGGATGCCAAAAAAAGTGGGACAGATTTTCCTTTCTATGATGATTGGACTCACGAATATTATACAGTTACAATTCTATATGTTCAAGCTTTTAACGAACTGTTTCCTTTTACGAAGAAAGCACCATGCAAGGGCTTTAATGGCAAGAAGGCACATTATCAGCAAAGCAAACGATGACAAACTACCGCACAGAAATTAAACACAATAGGCATTGTTACCACGCAGAGGCAATGGAACAATGGGCTTTAGATCGCAGTGCAGAGCGGAGCGGAGCCGTGTGAACAAGACCAAAAACGATAACGAAACCAATCCGATATCGTGTGAACAGTGCAACTTTTCATATCGGATTGGGTCATGAATCCGATACGAAATGAATCCGGTATCGTGTGAACGCAGCCTAAATTTTCTATTTTTTCACAGTAGCAACTGATATCCTTTGTACATTCACCATGAAAAGTGTGTTTGATCTAAATTGATCGTCATAGTCTTAAAGATAATTTGTCTCAAGATTTTTCTTGAGAGATCATTATTGAGAAACTAAACTTAAGAACGCTAATTACTTTCTTAACATAACATGCTTTAAGACTTGTATCTTAGAAATTGTAGTGTTGGCAGGAAATTGTAGTTGCACTAAAAATCAAGAGTACAAGGACTGCAATGATTATCATCTTATACGTCATCATTCAGTCATTCTGAACTGTGTTCAAGACTTTATCGACATTCCCATGAATAGTAGAGACCTGCCAGCGTGGCAAATCTGATTTTAGTAATATTGTCAACTTGTACAATTCAGAGTGTTGGAGACTGCAGTTTACTTAGCTCTCTGTTCTTTTGAACTCTGCGTCAGTTTGAGCCACATAGATGTGTGAATATTTATTTTACCTCTTCTTGAATGCTTTATATCATTCCCTTTTCCTTTACTTTGAATACGATCTATTCTGCTTCTGATTGCATTCCAAAAGATTTGATAAAATTGCAAGCAACTTTCATCTGTTTTTAGGATATATAATTACGATAAAGAATAAGGATGACAAGAAAAATTATACTCTACTTGTGAGAGGTAATGTGCACCAACTATTAAAAGATGGATTGATGCAGAATAGCACTTTGTACATAACAATTGCTGCGAGAACATCCAAAGGCATTGGTCCATACTCAAAGGAAATTTCCATCAAACTTAGTAAGTAGATCTGATATCTTCAGTAGACGTTTTGCTATTCTAAAAAAGAATCTACGTCGAACGATATTTTTATAGATTTTGAAGAATTTTCGAATGTGCAGAGTAGTGACAGAACTCATTCAGACCTCTCAGATAAATCCATGAAACTGCCACTCGATCCAGGCTCCTTTGTAGATAGCTAAAGATATGTCACCAAAAACCTCGTATAGTATTGTGGCTTTGTTTATTTTTGTTGAACTGAATATTTTCGAGTCGCTCTTTGTTCTGTGTTTGTATCAAGTGTCAATTTGATTTTATGCATGATTGCAATAGAAAGAAGCGTTAAAGACTGAAGCTTGAAAAGTGGTATCTTTAGCAGTAGTGTTTCAAGAAAGACCAAATTTAACCAAGAGATTGTTTCTTGTGATTTCAAATAAAATCTCGCGTCCTAAAATATTTTATCTTTTAAAAACAAATCAGTTGAGTGATTGCTCAGATCAAAGACTTGCAATTTTTACTAAATTCTTCGAACCACAGCAGAAATTCTCACAAATTTAGAGGAATTTTAGACTTCTTAATGTTTCTAAAATTAAATAGATCCTTAACATGACCTGGTTGCGGACTCTTATTAGGTCTTCCTTGCTTCTGTATTCCCAGGTGTTTGGCTCTGAAAACTGCAACGTCACCTTCACCTTACGATTAACTTTGCATCATCTCATTTTAGGCGTACATGGCCCAACAACCACAACATCCTCCAAAGGTTTGACATCAAGCAAGGCACCAACAATACTTTCACAGAGTTCTACATCATCAACATTGGCATCCAAAAGAACCACACCGTTTGGCAAAACAAAGGCGCAGACATCTGTTGATTGGTTAGATGAAAAGAATCTACCTATTTTGATTGGTGTTTCTGTGACAATATTCATTCTTCTCATAATCGTCATTGTTTTTATTTCAATGACATGTGCTCGAAGGCTTGTAGCAGGTGTGTATTGAAGACGTTTTCAGTTTAAGTCTTTTGTGATATCTGGAGTATACTCTTCAATGCAGAGGTTCCTTTATCATTTCGCAGTATTAAAGGTATTCTGTCGCCAAATAGTAAATCTACCTGTAAACGCCATTGTTTCAGCTACGCATCCATTGTTTTCTGCTGTTTGTTTCTGTGGCTTCACCCAAGCTACAAAAAAGTAACCATCAAAAATCCAATAATACCCGAGCAAGTTTAATCGTATGAGATGTGAATTTTTGGTTTGTTCCTCTTTGAAAAACAGAGATTTATCTTCAAGATTACACTTTCATTTGGAGAAATGATGAAGAGTCTGTGTGATTTCGGCTTTGAAAAGCTGCAAAATGACCATTGGGACACACTTTGGAGAACTGGTCCCCTTAGATGTCCTGATGATCTCTCTCTACGATTTTGAATGTTGAAAATAGTGTAACCAAAGGATTAACAGTCATGTTTCCCAATGACGTTTTTCACTAGTTTTTGACTGACTGCTTGTAAATATAAATGTTACATTATCTACATATTTACAAAGCAGATAAAAACCATTGAGCCTCGAATATTATCACAGAAATTGGATGCCCAGCAAAAATTCGTATTTTTTGTTACTCCCTTGTTTGTAACCATCTGGTTCATGGTTAGCTTTTTGAAGCTAGACTTTTTTGTCGTAGGTGATGTCAAAAGAGATCGATGGATAAGTACAAGGACCCGTAAGTTTTCTGTTCAGTCCAAAAAAGTATTGCCTTTTTACAAAATGTGATTGTCGATTATTTTTGTCATAAATGATGGTAAATGTGGCTGCAATGAGATTTTATCTCTACTATTCATATTTCAATATCCTCACTGTAATGTTATTTTTATACCGGGTTAGTGAAAAACACGCCCGGCGTTTGAGAGGCTACTGCTCCCTGAGTATATAAGCAGTGATATTTTCCAATACCTGATTGAATAGCTAACATGTTCAATTATTTTTAGAAATTTTCCTGACTAAAATCGGTCACTCCGTTCAAATTCTGTAAGCGATTTCCTAAAATGAGCCCGTTTGAGAAACCTTAAAAAACATGCTAAAATTACAAGCAAGAGTCCCTAATGTGTTAACCTCACAGCGATGACTTTTAGCACGCTTTAGCACGTGCGTTCTTTTTGACGAGTTCAAAAGTCTTCCCCCTACTGTGCATGACTCATTCAGGGGGATTCCATTTTCTCATGAGGACAAAATACATGAACACATCCAAGAGTCATTATTGTCAGGAAGGAGAACAAAGGGAAATTTTGCTTGCTGTTTTCGCTCGTTTTTGCAGGTTTTCGAAAGGGGCTTTCTACAGAAAATCTCCTATTTTGATGGGAAGGAATGGCCGATTAAAACCGGGTAAATTACTGGACCTAATTTGGCATATCGGGGATAAGATAAGACAGTTTTCAATGTCATTGTTTTGATATTCAGGGAGCAGGATTTTTTCAAACGCCGAGCGTTTTTATTGACTCACCCGGTACTTTATTGATAAAGTTATTATTTGTAGATACAATTATCATAAAAATTTGTACTTTCATGGATTGGTCACGTTCTTTCTCAGTTCAGCTCAGTTCAGTTCAGTTCAGTTCATTTTAAAATTCCACTACATGCAGATGCCATCAAAATATTTACATCATGTTGCAAAGCAATAAATTGCAATTAACAAATGGAGAGTGACAACATAAAAAATTTATAGGGGGGGGGGGGATTTGTATGCAGGGAAGTTCGTAAAGGAAGGAGTTCTCTCAGTAGGTAAACTAATCGAGGACAGAGTACCCCCGTTACAGTGCCACCTTGAAGTGCCATGTCGTAGATGATAAACCATGATCTTTCACCGAGATATGCTTAGGCATAATTAAATTTACCTGCTGTAGTTGCTTTACATTCTTAAAGCTGCGCATGATAACGTGTATTGTGCTAAACAATTGAAACGTTGGCTTTCCATAAGCTTAAAGATTCCATACGAAACAAGAGTCAGTTGATCGATGTACTTCTTTCTTCTTTGCAGATAGTAGTGCTGATAATCCGGCATATGAGCCAAATAAGGACGTTGAGTTGAAACAGTAAGTGGTTTGATTAAAAATTGCCGTTGTAATTGATAATCTTTTGAATTGAGAATTGAACCACAATGTTACGCGCATGATATTTTAAGTTCAAAGATCCACTCAGCGGTAAGAAGGTACTTTATGTCAAAATATTAAAACAAGGCCAATACGTAAAAACTGGAATATAAATATGTTTTGAATTATTTAAAGTTGGTTGACAGCGAACGTATCATGAGGTACGATAACGGTCGTAGCTCTTAAGAATGTTTTATATCAAGAAAGTTCCTCGAACTGTCTCATTTCATCTTGTATTGAGATTGAGGGATTTCTATTCAGAAATCATTCTGCTGAATGCATTCTTTTTGTTTCATGATCCTCCCCAGTATCATTAAAATTGATTGGCTATTTGCAGCTGGATAAAGGAATATCTCCATCCTAAGTTCGGTATTTGTGAAATTTTGCTGTCACCCTGGCTCCATAAAAATGAAAAGAAAGAAAAGATAGGCAGACAAATAGATGGATTTTGACTTAATATTGTTTGGTATTTCTTTTAGCAAAGCACCAATGATGAGCCCGAGAGCAAGTGATTTACAGCCAAATAAAGTTGAAATTCCAAAGAAAGTTGAAAATACGGAAGACTTTCTATTTGAAAATGATTCTGAGCAACCAGTTGAAGAAATCAATCCATCAAATGGTTATGCTTTTGACGAAACAGTTCGCATGAAAGGGAAAGATGATAAATCACCTTTGATGAAATTAAGAGACACTGAAATTGATTTGGGGGATGATGCTAGTGAATACGACAGGTAGGAGACTGCATATCTATTGAATAGCCTTTAGGCCTTTATGATATGGTCTATATCTTTAGTACTGCAAAGAATCAAGAAAGATCATAAATGAAAAGAGCATAACGCAAAAAATCATAAAGTAATCTTAAATAAAGAAACAGTGCTATTTATGAAATTGAGGGATAAGACGGTTAGGATGCAATTGGAAGTATTTGATTATTACTTTTGCACGCTTTTTAAGAGATTGTTCATAGAAAAAGACTCAAATTTGTCAGCAAATATTAACTTTGATTTGGTTGTTTTAAACGAGCTGGCTTCATTATTGGGAGTTTAGGTGATGCCCCGACTACATGTCGTGAGCTCTTTGAATATCCAAAGATAAACTAATATATATAGATATGGCAATGTACAGAAAAATTAAAGAATGCAACCAACTTTTTGATTCACATGACATGCTGTTGAATTATCCGTACATGAATAATTTCTATAATCTGAAAGATGTGGTAACCTCCTCTAAGTTTGTCTGCCTTGGGACCAAGCTGGTGGCAAGAATTCTTTTCTTTGTGATATTCATTGGAAACTTCTAGTACATATTACTAGATTTCAAACACGACCCCTTGGTAGAGCAGCAATAAACATTACAATTTTTTCTTACTTTTTCTCATATTATCTTTGAAGAAATATTGTCAGTACGTTATTAATTTGCTGAAAGGACCTCGTGTATAAATATTGATAAAATGAAAAAAAAATGAAAATCTCTAATTACAAGCTACTTTACATTGCTTAGAACGATACTACGGGGCGCAAAGTGATGCCATGGGGTCATGTATCGCTTTTTGTTTACTGTAATGCTATCAAGTCTAATTATGCGAAGAGAACGACATGCCTTGATCCTACTATCCTTTACCTGGTCATTTGCTAACGATGTTGAGAATGTCACGATAAAAATGTTACTTCTTTATTATTTTATCTATTTATTCATTCGTTGATCTGTTCGTTTATTCATTCATTCATTTATTTGATTTTTCGTTGATTCATTTATCAATTTTCTAGGCCTTACTCGAAGTTGGATGAGCTTGGTGAATCATTTTCAAACGATTTATTTGCATTTATCGAAGACGAAGAAAAAAAGAATGAATTTTCCTCACAAGAATCTTTGCCAACTAAAGATGAATCAGATTCCAAGTCAGCGACATCGATTGACTTCGAACCAATTCTGACAGGACAGCTTCCGGAAGGCAGTATGTTAAAATCACGTGATCCCAAGCCGAAGGATATCCGTGATGGTGAGAGCCCTGTTCCTAGATCTGAATTAACATGGGATCCTTATGATACTTCAAAAGCTGCTGAAAAAAACTTGGATGAAAATGAATATGATGTTCCAGAAATTTATCATGAAGATACCGATGCGATAATTCCCGATTCTCAAGGTGCTGCAGCCATCGTCCCCGATCATTCCAGAGAAAATGAAGCAGACATTCCCGAATATTCAGCTGTAGACAGAAGTTATATCGAAAGGAAAGCAGCGCTTCTTGCTGGAAATATTGACAATAACGATAAATCAGGTTTGATTAATAACGAATCTGCTCCTTCTTACGGTGTCTTTTGAGGCATGTGTTTTTGTTACATCATTATCAAACCGGAGTAGGCCACAAAGATTGGAGTGACAGATACACTCCCAGCAGGAATTGACCAGAGGACTTCGATATCCCCAAAGCCGTCGCGAGAATAATGCACTGCGCCACTCAAGCATTATGAAATATCGGAGAAATCTGAAGTCTTTCACATGTTAGATGATGCTCACCTTCTACAAACTCAATTTTTTTGTTTTTCCACCTATCTGCAAAATTATTCGACAAAAGGTGATACGGGGAATTCATTAGATATGAGTGGTGTTTTTGCTTTTATTCCCCAAAATCTATCTCCCAGGCAAGGATAGATCCCTAGTAATAGCAGCTGTTGGTTTAGATGGACATTCTCATACAAGGTTATAAGAGATTTTGAAACAAATGGATTTCCATGGTCGATTTGCCAAGCAACAAAGATAGGCCAAGATAGTCTTTTTAACATACTCTGTTTATAAACCATCACCTAGCTCCTTTAAATTTTTTTATAAACATGTTGTGTGTTATGATTCCCGCATTTTATTGAGAAACACTTACTGACATAAGACCGTGTGTGTGTGCGAAATTAATTTTTGTATGTCGTCTGATTTCAGTAGAATAGAGGTCATGATTTTAAAAATTTTTGTTTGTACAAAGTGTAAACGAATTGAAGATTTGATTTTTCGTGCAGTCAAGAAGATTGTAGGTTTTTTCATTTTAAATCTATTTCTAATCATTAGGTGTCATTATGTGTCAGTGGCAGATGTAAATGGGGAAAATGGGACAACTGCCCCCCCCCCCTTCATGAAATTTTGCTTTTAGCGAGAAGAGCTCCCTCATCCAGACTCTATCGCCCCATTTGTAACTGCTTTGATCTGAATTGGGGGGAACATATAAATAAAGGCATTATTTACCAGAAAAACCAAAGAATTCTCTCAAATAAATGCCAAAAACTTTTTGAGTGCCTCTAGGGTGCTTACTTTTCATTGTGTTTTTGGCATCCTCATTTTCAGGTTGTCCCCCTTCAACCTCAAGCTGGATCCGCCCCCTGAAGTATATATGGTGTGGAAGGCACTTGTTGACGGTTTACGCTGGAGATAGTTTACAGCATTTTGATCTCAATTGTGGAATTTGTGATGCTCTGAAGTAAGAAAGGTTTTAACTAAATCCACCTTCAAGTTCAGTTATTTCAGAGTTTTGCCACTATTTGTTAGGTTATAAGCAAACCTGAACTAAACTAGCTAGCATTGACCTCAAATCTTGAATTCTTTGGTTCTTGGATTTTGAAATTCTTTGGCGCAAAATTCTATTTCATATTTCTTGGAAATTAAAGTGCTTGAAAGGAACTTTAGGTAATTTGCTGTAAATCTGCAATGAAAATTTGCTGACATCTCAATTAGTTTCAAAATGGTGGCTTTATTGATTTTGAGGCTGTGACATCATCAAATTCATAAGTCCTCAACCTGCAGAGCTAAAGATTCTGCTTGCCAGCATATTGTAGACCTTCATGAACTGTGGTTTTCTTGAAGATTGTATCAATTTCTCTCAATTAATTTAAGAATTACGATGATTTTAATTTTTTCAAAATTTTCGATGAATTTTTACAAAACTAATCAAAATGCCACCATTTTGAAAAAATAATCAAAATGTCAAAGAAATCACACGCCAGATTTACAGCAAATTACCCAAAGTTTCTGTCAAGTCTTTCAATTTATAGAAAAATGTGAAACAAGTTTACATCTTCTTAAAGATGTGAAAGATTTGAGTTCAATGTTGAACTAGTTGCATCTGAATTTCAATTGGCTAGCCTGCCTTGAACTAATTCACTTTGGTATAATGCTAGCATTATTTTCATTGTAAACGCATCCATGTATGTGTCCAGGTGAATGGTCGGATGTTGGCTGGAGTCCCAGTAATCAAGAAATACAGTCAGATGGTCACGGGGGAGCTGCAGTTATAAACTGAGAGTTTCTTAATTATTGGTGGAGAACTCTATTTGCGAGGAAATGATTTCTTATATTTTTACCTTGACTTGCTGTTTCACCCTTGGTTTCATTTATGAGGTGTTTGTACCCGGAAGATTGATATCTCGTCTGGAGACAGATTTGCCTCATGTTTTTAGCTTGCGCATATCACCAGAGTAGAACCTTCCAGAGCACTTAAACTGGATTGTTTTTAATGCCCCTTTTACTAAATAATATTCATTCCTTTGATCACGGCAGTTTGAAGCGAAAATAGGCCCTTCAGCTGTTCTACAAAGAGCCTTGTTAAATGTAGTATTCATTTCAGACTCTTTATGAGAATAGCTGTCTAATACATATTGATGCACGAAAGCTTTCACTGGTTCTCCTTACCGTTATGTTAAGAGTAAAATGCAGCTTGTTCATCCCCCGTACCCAAATGCACAGAATTTCATCACCTCCTCTGTAGCATTGTTCGTCTCGCTCCAGTTTCCGTATGCAAATAGATTGATGTAAATATTGTTAGACAGACATGTCAATAGATTACTTTATTATTTATGGTAAAAATGCTTCAGATTCCCTTTTTCTGGCGTTTTTCTTTCGTGAATTGTCCTTTCATACCAATCAGGGGCTGGTTGAGAAATTGTTTATTTTTCACTAAAAGCAATGGCTATATGCTTACCCTTTGCGCAAAATTTCCAGATTTCAGAGTTCATTATTTTTGGGCAAAAAGTAAGGTTAACCCCTTTGCTTTTTTCCAAAAATAGGCCTTTTTTAAGAAATACCGATTTTTTTGCAAAAAGTAAGGTTAACCTCTTTGCTTTTTTTTCCAAAAATAGGCCTTTCCCAGAAATACCGATTTTTGTGCAAAAAGTAAGGTTAACCCCTTTGCTTTTTCCAAAAATAGGCCTTTCCCAGAAATACCTATTTTTGTGCAAAAAGTAAGGCTAACCCCTTTGCTTTTTTCCAAAAATAGGCCTTTCCCAGAAATACCGATTTTTGTGCTAAAAGTAAGGTTAACCCCTTTGCTTTTTCCAAAAATAGGCCTTTCCGGGAAATACCGATTTTTGTGCAAAAAGTAAGGTTAACCCCTTTGCTTTTTTCCAAAAATCGGCCTTTCCCGGAAATACCGATTTTTGTGCTAAAAGTAAGGCTAACCCCTTTGCTTTTTTCCAAAAATAGGCCTTTCCCGGAAATACAAATTTTTGTGCTAAAAGTAAGGTTAACCCCTTTGCTTTTTCCAAAAATAGGCCTTTCCCGGAAATACCGATTTTTGTGCAAAAAGTAAAGCTAACCCCTTTGCTTTTTTCCAAAAATAGGCCTTTCCCAGAAATACCTATTTTTGTCCAAAAAGTAAGGCTAACCCCTTTGCTTTTTTCCAAAAATAGGCCTTTCCCGGAAATACCGATTTTTGTGCAAAAAGTAAGGCTAACCCCTTTGCTTTTTTCCAAAAATAGGCCTTTCCCGGAAATACCGATTTTTGTGCTAAAAGTAAGGTTAACCCCTTTGCTTTTTTCCAAAAATAGGCCTTTCCCGGAAATACCGATTTTTGTGCTAAAAGTAAGGTTAACCCCTTTGCTTTTTTCCAAAAATAGGCCTTTCCCGGAAATACCGATTTTTGTGCTAAAAGTGAGGTTAACCCCTTTGCCTCTTTCCAAAAATAGGCCTTTCCCGGAAATACCGATTTTTGTGCTAAAAGTAAGGTTAACCCCTTTGCTTTTTTCCAAAAATAGGCCTTTCCCGGAAATACCGATTTTTGTGCTAAAAGTAAGGTTAACCCCTTTGCTTTTTTCCAAAAATAGGCCTTTCCCAGAAATACCGATTTTTGTGCAAAAAGTAAGGTTAACCCCTTAGCTTTTTTCCAAAAATAAGTCTTTTTAGAAATACCGATTTTTGTGCAGCTTTTTCCAAAAATGGGGCTTTTCGGGAGTACCCAATGTTTGCCAAAAAGTGACATATTTTGATAGATTATTATGACTGAGAAGAAGCAGAAAGAAAACTTTCAAAAACTTTCATTCCTTGTTTTATGCACACTTCATGTTCTACAAATCTACCAAAATGATTTAATGATACGTTAAGAAGTATAGGAATACACTTTAAAGTTATGAAGTCGTCCAGTGCTGTAAGATTGTCATTACAGAAGATCTCTGCGGATGAACGGCAAGATTCAGGGTGGGTAGTGGTGTTTCAAATCTTAACGTGGCCAGATTTTTGCGTTAGTTTTGTTTTGATCATGTTTTGATGAAGGATTAGAAAGACTCGCCACAACCAGCCACTGCTGGCATATCAGAAGCATTTGCAACCAAATGTTGGGGATGCCTCACCATGGGGTAAATTTGAGTGCACCAGGACTGACGAAATCTTTCAAACTGCATATTCTGATTCGCATTGATTTTTGCAGATATTCACTTCCGTAAAAGCTCATTTATGCCTGGGGGGCCAATTTAATTTGGGGACTCCAGAGAGGAAGGGCCTAAAAGAGAAGGGGGCATATTGGAGAGGGGTGCTTATTCACAAAATCGAGTGAAGAGGTTATAAACGATACCCTTTAGTTCTCTTACCCCATATTTTGCGGAATCGACAGAAAATTTTACAAGTTAAATTGAACACAAACCCAACACATTTCTTTCCTAAACCCTGCAAAAATTACATGGAAAATCTTTGGTGACCTCTACGATATCTGCTGTATGTCCGGTATTTGATATAAATGGTGTGGGCTTAAAAGAGAGGGGGCTTCTTCAAAATTTCAACTTCGAAGAAGGGGATTATTAGGAGGGCCAAACACAGCTTTTACGGCATCAATTTTCTTCAGATTTATTTCTACATAAATCATGGGTAATGATGCACCGTGTTTGTACTCTGGAGTACCGAATAAACGGGGAGGGTGAGAATAATCGGGGGGTTGGAAGTGGCTCAATATAACAGTAATCGGAGGGTTGGAATAATCGGGGCGTCTTGGAGAAATAGAAAATAGTCGTTTTCTTAGGTAAACACGTCTCTTATAAATATTTATGTGAACAGTGATGTTGCTAATACATTTACTTTTGAGTTCTGTTTCTGTTGAATGCACTTCTTGAGGCTATTGCTTGCGTTTATTCAGAAATTATGTTTACTATCATTTCGTTTTTCCAAAAATTAATAAAAGGGGGGGTTGGAATAAGAGCGGGGGGGTTGGAAAATTTTTCAAAAATTAATAAGCAGGGGGGGGACGATTATTCGGTACTCGAGAGTAGCTAAGAAATTAAAGTTTATTACCTCGATAGAACTGTTTTACTTTGTTGTTTTCCCTTTCTCTTCTTTCTAGCACTGGTTAGGCTTCAGCTGACGAGAAAGCAACAAAGTAAAACAGTAACATCGAGGTAATAAACTTTAATTTCTTAGCTCCAACCACGGTGCATTATTGTCCATGCATGAATATCTAATCTATCATGGATATAACAGTCTTTACCTTGGTCCTTTACTGAACATGGCTGCTGGTCTTTTTCGTAGGTTGTAATACAAATACAATGTTGCTGCACTTAGAGCATACCTAAAATGAAATAATTATAATATAAGTAAATCTTTGCATGTTTTTGTAGCTTGTAAAATTCGTTCGTTAACAAGTGCTGGTATCAAGAATCAACACTGTTTTTACGCTGGTTGGAGTTTCGTTTTCAAAATCAACAATCTTCAAAAAAAGCAGGTAAAGAAGTCCTGAAGAAGTCCCGCATGGCAGGATGAAATATTGGCAAAACATGTATCCTCAAATATATACGCGTTAAACCGACTCATTTTCGTCTGTTGTTTTTCGTTGTGTTGCGGTGTTTCTACCTACAATTTATTCGTTATCCATCATCGCAAGGATCGCAAGCATCCGTGGATCCAACGAGCGACGTTTATATCATGACCTTTTCTTTTTCGATTTAAAGAAACTGTGTCTTTTTCGTGCTAACGGGAGCCTACGATCTGTCACATTTCCACTGTTTTCACATTGTCCCTGTATCGTGTGAATACAGTCATGGATTTTGCAATAAAAATGAAATCTCAACCATTCTGAAGTAGAGGCGGATAACAAAAATAATTTCTTACCACGTGATGATATAACTCAAATGTTCATTACGAAGCGTAACACGTGTTTGTCCACCCAGAGGTCCTCCAGGTACAGAACTCGCAGCGTCAGAATCAACCATTATTGGCAAAGTATTTGCATAAGATCCCATATGATCAAGATCGATATAATGCCATTTGTTTCTCTCAGGCTCATTTCGATTTATAAACGGTGGTCTCTGAAAGAAGATTAGACAACTTGAAGTTATTATATTTCTGTACTGACATGCTTGCTTTAGATATTACAGGTTGGCTACGTGTTGGGGAAAAGACAATTCTTCAACAGCGTTTGAAAGATCTCAAGTGTCAAGATCAATATAATGCAATTGCTTCTCTCAGGTTCATTTCGATTTATAAACGGTGGTCTCTTAGCGTCAGAATCAACCATTATTGGCAGAGTATTTGCATAAGATCCCATGAGATCAATATCAATATAATGCAATTTCTTCTCTCAGGTTCATTTCGATTTATAAACGGTGGTCTCTTAGCGTCAGAATCAACCATTATTGGCAGAGTATTTGCATAAGATCCCATGAGATCAATATAATGCAATTTCTTCTATAGGTTCATTTCGATTTATAAATGATGGTCTCTCAAAGAAAATTAAACAAAATGAGGTTCTAGGGAAAGTATTTCGGTTGAGTGCTATAAATAGGCCAAAGAAACGACCACACACCAACTGTTTCTTTAGCTCAACAATGAAATAGCACGTGTGAAAGCTACCAAAAGCAAGGGAACACGTTTTCAACTTGGCCCAGACCAGTATTTAATGTTTCTGAAGAGAATGTTTGAAAAGCATTCGTTAGCAAAACATCTCCAAGTATTAGGGATCAAGATCAATATTATCCAATTTATTCCTCTAAGTTTATATAAATTGATTGAGGTTTGTCTCTGAAACACAAAAGCTTTGACACAAAAATGACACTGTTTGATCTGAAGATCCTCCGATACAACAGCATAGTCAGGATATGGAAATGTGGTGGGGGCCTTATCCTTTGGAATAATTCCATTTGCTATTGTGCAGTAAAACAAAAAAGATTATACTTTGGTCGAGTGAATAAAACATTTCACCAATCATTGTTTCCTTACCTTTTCTGGTTTTCTTATGATGCCAACAATCTCCACAGGTCCTTGAATCTGGAAGATATCATAAATAAATAAATCAATCAGTAAATTAATTTATTAATTAATCAATTATTGGACACTTATAAGCTAAGCTTATCAAAGCATTATATCCTAGTCCTTCATCTCGATGTCATCACACCTCTTGGTTCATTTAGCCCCCCAGAGGGTACTCATATATTTTTCTATACGGGGATGCGCTGCTGAACAGGGCATCATTTCTAGGATTCCGACTCTGGGACAGGACATCATTTGTAAACCTTGGCTCCACAACAACCTTCATATTTGTCATTTTTGACTCCAAAACATCGTTGTAGGCCATTTGCACTCCACGTCGTAGGCCATTTGCACTCCACGAACGTAAAGATTTGCTTGGATGGCAAAATTTCCACATTTTCCGACGGACTTCTTCCAAATCTCCATGGAAGGGCACAATTTTGACTGAATAAACCCAAGGCAGGGTATTGTCCAAGAATGCTTTGCTCTGGGACAGGGTATCGTTTTCAGGAATTTGACTCCGAGACAGGGTAGCTTCTCAGATTTCAAGAGGCACATCCCCGTATTTTTGCAGACCAAGTACCACCTGGTATTTAGCTTATAAACATAGAGAGCTGGTGACTGTGGTCACTCTACATGGCACGTTCAACAGGGTGGAGGCATAATTCACCAACGGTCAGATTTACAGTAACGATTGTCAACATGGAAAGTGTTAGTGAAATGATATCACTCCTTAACTGGTATGTTTGTTCTGATAGAAGCAGAGAAAAGGAAGTGAAAATAGTGCCCAAACATCTGACGATGCTATTTTTCAATAAGCAATTAAACAAATCATTTATCAAAGGGTGCATCATTAATTGATACTAATGGTAAAGTCCCGGTAAAGTGCAGTAAAAGTTCCAAAATTGACCCAGAAAACGCTGTCTATCAATATTGTTGAATTCCTTTTGGACTGCAAAGTGAACCATCCATTTTTTGTTACATACAAACACATCATTACCTGTGCATCTTTTCTTGTTTCAACTGACAATCTTCGTTTTGGAATCCAACCTCGGTTTAACAGAATTCTTTCTCTGCGAAAAAATCACAAAAAATTATGCAAAATGTTTCACAAACAATGTTGATTCACAATATTAGGTTTACCCCGAGAGGTTCCTTTTCACAGGCTATGGTAAATTCTTCATTTGGCAAGGAATTAATGAATTCCTCTTAGGTCAAAGTCGTAAGTTGCACTTCTGCCCAGCATATGACATCATTCATTTCCAATTTACACTCATTTCTGATTTACTTTCTACCTCAGATATTACAAACATTCTCCTCATATTGCAAACACTTCAAGCCAATAACAGAAAAATAGCAACATTTTTGAGTTCAAGAGAAAATATCATTCTGGTCATACAGTAACAGGAAAGGTGAATACACATTTAATATACACCGTTCCCGGTACAATATGAGTACGATTTCGAGCCAATAACGGAAAATCATATTGGTTGACTCAAAAACAGTGAACCAGGACAACATTTTACTCAAGAAAGAGTACTCAACAGAAATCAGCTATTGAAGTGTTGTTTGGTAGCAAAATAACACGGCAACCTCGCAGCAAATTGATTGCATGTTTTTGATAAAGTTTGATCGGTTCTAGAAATGCCTGCTTTCACTAAACCCACATTTTCGCCAATTCATCATCGCAAACAATAGCAGTAATAAATAGCAGCGACATGGCTTAGGCATTTAGCTGCAAGACAAAATTGAAGGTAATGTGTCCATGTAAGTACAGCAGCTTTGCGGGGGGGGGGGGGGCATGACAATTTCACGTGAAATTTCATGTGATCATTCAAACAAACAACACTTTGCGTTAGCCAGCTCTTATACAAGCAAAGAGATGACTTTCTTGCAGTTGCTTTTCCAGAGCTGAACCATAGCAGGCAGCCTCGCTATGTAATTTGACTTTGAGTTTGCATGTGATCAGTTAAATTCTACCAATCACAGTCTGCTGCTTGAGGTTTCTTCATCAGTGTCTTGTCAGCATATTTTGACAATGTGTATAAGCAACTGTACTTGCATGGACACATTACCTTTAGTAACTGATTTACATCAAGGACTGTTTTAGGAGTTAAGGTTTTGCCATGTTCACCTTTTTGGTCACTTTTCCACTTTGGTTTCCTTTTTATTCTTACATACACTGTGTTGAAGAATCACTGGAAATCACCCTTGCAAGGCAGCATTGTGCAGCCAGTAATTTCCCAAGATCTAGGGTAATATTGTAATATCGCAAGAATACAAGATGAGCCAATCAGTCAAGGACTCATGTCATGTATTGTTGACTAATTCTTAGGGTGTAGTCAAATTGGAGAGGAAGCGATTGGTATAGTTGGATTGAGATTTAAGACGAAAATGGAGTAAAACCTGAAAATGCTCCGTTCTTTGATCCTCACATCTACATGAACCAGCAAGACGTGAAGCATTCAGTCAGTCCATTTCATGACACACTGCATAAATTATTATTGAAGAGCTACACAAGATGAAAACTTACCCAGAATCTAATAATTTGAATGGTGTAATAACATGATATCCAACTTCATTTGTAGCCATTCCTTGAACTTGTTTATTAATAGGCCTTGGACCAAGGAACATTTCATGTTCATGATCAAATTCTCCAATAACTTTAACTCTTCTGTAAATCATTGCTCTGTGTTGCTCAGGACTGAAAACAGGAATTTAAGAAATTTTGAACTTTTTCATGCCAACTCATTATAAGAACCTACAGTATATCTTCTAACTCCCTGATTTACTTTCTATGGTTAACCTGTCTATTTTTCAGCTCTACTAAATTCTATTGTGCTATCTATATATCTATTATAAAACGCAAATTGGTCAATGGTTTCATATCAAGATCCTCTAGAAACCAAGGAGAAATCTGAGGTGATAGGTAAAATATCAGCTTCAATATGAAGTAAAAATATTAAATCTGATGCATTTACACACACATAACAAGGCAAAACTACCAGAAGTTTTTCCAAATTTATTTCAGACCAGATCAAGCATTCATCAATATCCTACCTGTTACAGTGATAATTTTGTAATACCAAAAACTATGAATCGATTTGGCGACCGAGCCATAACTGTCAAAGGCCCAAGGCTCTGCAACTCTCAACTACCTGAACTAACTAAGATAGTCACCTTGAAAGGATACCTAAAGGCCCTAAAAGAATACAAACTAGGATCCTCCGTATAATTAGTCATTTAACTAGCAATTTGCACTTTATTTGTGTCTCTCCCTATGATACAATTTCTCTTCCATAATTGAAATTGGTTGTCCGTAGCAGCAACTAAGCAGAGTTTTTGTTTCCCCTGTTTTCTTTCCATATTCATGCATCATCTTAAAAGCATTAGTTATTCATAATTATATAACCGAAACCAAAAGACTTTCTTCTGTTAACTATCTTATATTCATCCTATCTTATATTCATTAACATTTTAGTAGTTTTAGGAATTGAATGTAGTCATCTGTAGTTGTAGTTTTGTAAATCTTTAATTTTTTAGCACTCTATATCATTCTGTTTTGTTGTAAGCACCCCAGACTCGATAAGTTTTGCTTCTTCTGGGGCGTATGAAACCATATGTGGTTAGTATTAACTAATATGTTTCATAAATCTTCATCATAGGTATGCAATAAATTCTCCTCTGTTTGACAACTGAGCTGCAACTTTATTCAAATCAGCATGCTTATCCTATCCAACAAAATCAGTTTACTCAAAATACAGGCATGGAAGGAAACACAAGAAATTCCTTTTATTTTCAAACACATTTATTTTCTGACCATGGGGGGTTCTACCATGGTAAAGGTACAGCTGGAGATGTGCTGCCCTAGGGGTATACTTTTTCGGACTTCTAGTCTGGCCAAGAAGGGAATATTTATTGCAACTTCAGTCTTGGAAAGGCTATACTTTTTGGCAATTTCGTTCAAACCGAAGGTCAAATTTTGGTCATTCCTGTATAGTATACAAACTCAAAATTTTTTACTTTGGCTGGAGAAAGCAAAATTTAGCAATTGTAGTCTAGAAAACACCAGCTCAGTGCACCTTAGGGTGCTGTTTTCATAGTGATTGTTTCAAGCACATGACAAAAAGGATCTTCAAAAAAATTTGTCTTTTTATTTCATGGTGATCAGTAGCCTAAATTTAAAGACTCTTGCTGTTGAACTCATTCCAATCTCCTTAATCCTCACCAGAAAGTCAATCATGTTTCAAGCAAATAATCTAACAGTTCTTGAAGATCTTTTCAGAAATAGGCATTACCTTTATTTTTTCTCTTTTTTGCAAAGTTATAACACATTCCAACCAAAAGAATTTTGCAGCAAATAAGAACTGTAAAATGAAAAGAAGGCACAAAATTAGAGACATACTCCAATGGCAGATCCACTGGCTCTGCATTTGTCTTTGTTTCTAATTCTTTGATGAGATTCTTTTTCCACTGTAAGCGATAGACTTGCCATGTTCCAAGACCAAAAGTGACAGCAGGTGCAAGGAGAAGCAAATTTATCTTATTAAACCCACGTTGACCAGCTTCCGCATCGGTCGTTGCTGTTCTCTGTAGAGCTGAAATAAGTGATGCCCATTTATTGATTGAAATCTTCATTATGAAAGGGACCCTACTGGTGACTCACAGAACTGAATTATTAGTAACTGAATTGCTTGAAACCCATTACGAAGCATGCACAAATACATTACTGCAAGCACTTTTTACATTGAAAATTGAGCCAAGCAGCTTTGTGTAAAGTTTGGCCATAACTCATTCATGAAAAAACTAGAGCTACAAGAAAACAGTGTCAGCCAGCAACCACATTCTGCTCTAAAAGCTGTATGAGGGCTCTTTTCAATTCATTGATTTAAAAAATAGAAATCCAGGGGTCACAAAACCTTTAGGCCTAATTAGCAATGCTTCTGATATGAGCACCATGAGCACCCTAGAATGTCTCTGGATTCTAAGGTGCTTTTTGCTTTCTTTACCCTCTTCTGACTTTCAAAGGTGGTAGCGAGCATAGCAGGTTCAATGTGATATTCTTTGACCTGTTTCTTTGAAATAAACGGCTTGAAAACAACTTTTCTTTCTATAATTCTACCATTGGACTTAAAATCATTTGGGTCCCTAAGTGTTAGGCTCCCAAGAATGGCATACATATTGATACATATATAATTTTGCCTGCAATAAATGTTGGTCGTCACAAGAGAAGAGATCTTAACAATCAACTCAATTTAAATTTTCAGACATTTTGGATTTAATAAACGTCATTACCAGCGAGAACTCTTCTCCTCTGAGTGCCAAATAATCGACTTCTGATCACAGACTGCATTTTGCACCAACTATCGTGTATTTTTAGGCCTTCTCCTATTTCCTTACTCTTTCGTAACATTACTTGTTGCTGTTGTTGTTGTGACTGAAAAATTGATATTGTCTTCGCTCTTTGCGTTATTCTTACATTCACTAAATCACTGCTGATTTGTAGAAAATATTGAAACTTACAGGCTCGTTGCTCATCATAAAATTTTTGTGATGAATTCTGTATTATCTAATGATGGATGAAATGAAAGATTTAGCGAAAAAGAAGCACCGAAAAATTTAGAGTTTCCTAGAGCCCATGCGTATAGGCTAAATGAGAACGAGACAGTTCAATAGACTGAGAAAAATGGCGGCTCCAGAAAAGGCAGTTCAACAACAGTTGCAAAAAGAAGTTGAAGCATTTCAAAAGATACAAAAAGGTATCATTGGTTTGATTTCAATATGAACGATAACGCAAAATTTGATCTGTTTGCCGGGGCTCTATAAGTCCAGAGAGAGTGCAACACAGATTTATTTTGTGTGCCAAGTTGGGAGATGGTGGAAGTAAGATTTTCACGGAAGCTTCATAGTTTCCGCAGTTGAGAACCACAGGTTAAAACGATAGATCTTTTTTGTTTGCCTACTGCTGCTAGCAGTTATGCTAGCCAGGTTGGAAAACATGCGTGATTGGCCTACGGGTAGAGCACTGTCGCCCTGAATGGGTCTAATCACAAACAGAATTGATATTCTTTTAAATACTATGACTCTCAGAAATTTTTTCTTTGTGGATGTAGACTTCATAGATATTCTTTTAAATACTATGACTCTCAGAAATTTTTTCTTTGTGGATGTAGACTTCATTTCCTTGCCAACCGTGATTTCTAAGCCGAAAACATTTTTACTCCCGTTTGCTTCCAAAACTGTGGCTAACATCAGCAGCACTCAAAACAACAGCTTGCCTCAATTTTCGCCCTGAATGGGTCTAAATATTGTCACGGCCTCAGCAAGGAAACTTTACTAGCAGAGAAGCCAGGAATCTCGCTACATTTACAATACTGAGTAGACTTTAAGAAAATGTGCATGGCATCCGGTTTTTTACATTATTGACAACACAAGACTTTGACAAACAGATTGTGCCTTTCCTGCGCCGATGAAGCTCAAATTTACTTAAAACTCAACCGCTGCAGTATTCCTCAAAGTTGATGAGGCACCAAAGTTGATGAAACGCTGAAAAGATATCAGATAAGGAAAGTAGCACCCTTCCTTTCTAAACTGACACAAAACCGGCACATATAAACTTGACTCGCTACGTGGAGTCGTTTGGAAAGAATAGACCCATTCAGGGCGAATTTTTCCCGATCTATCTGCCTTCTAAAAACTACCCATATATCTGCAATGAAAATTTTCAAGATGTTGCGATAAATTTTAGAATTTGATCTTAAAAGGTTGGCATGAACTGTGAAACAGTTTAACAGGATATCAAATGTGCAAAAGTGGAAAAAATACAAGCTGACCCATTAAACTCAATATCAACGCGAACGGAAGATTTGACAGACCTTGCAAGTCCACGGGAAATAGCCTGCCTGAAAAGCTTCATATTTTTTAGAAATATCCTCTTTAACAAAACACAGGCAAAGAACATCATGAAGAAAAGAGTCAGCGAACCATTTTCATTGGATGTTTGAAAAATATCAAACCCTGGAGCCTTGTATTTCACGTCAAAAAAGGAGCGTGTGATTCTGACGAATAACAATATTAGACCCATTCAGGGCGAAAGTACTCTAGTTGCAAATGATCAATTTTTAAAGGTGAAAGCTGAAAAAGCTGAAAGAGATGCAATATTAACAATAGGCCTTTGTTTTCTCATACGAGAACCTTCTATTTTGGCTGTGAGTGGCGAGTTTGACACAATTTCATAGTTAAGAGTGAATGCAAGTTTTCCAACTTGAGCTCCTAGGATTTCCTGCTTGCGTGATCCTCTAGGGAAAGAAAGGGTTCTGTGATGGATATGTCCAGTGCATAGAGCACATAGTTTCCATTGTTTATCAGCGCACTTTTCTGTGCATGAAAATTTAACTTTCCACACTGGTGCATGAAAGCTCATGAAAACTGTGTAAGTTTCTGCATGTACCATAAACTTCACATGCTACACAAACTTTCCAGCCTGGATTGGATTGCTTTTTGTTCATCATTTCCCATAAAAGGGTTTGTTTCATCCAGCATGCCTTACATGTTTCATCTCTTGGTTAACTAACTAACTTTGTTGTTGTCATTTTCATTCATTGGCCATGAAAATGCCATGATGGAATAGATGCAGCCTATGCCATAGATCTACAGCATGGAGTCATATAATAATCTGTTGTTCTTCTGTGGTTTTGGCATAAATCTTTGGTGTGGACTTGGTATGGTTTTCAACTGGGTGAAAATGTCATCAATTGAGATTAGTTTACTATTAGGAAAGTTGCATTGTATATAAATTATTAAGCTAGATTTAATGTAAACATGATAATCAATGTAAAACACGTTCAAAATCCAACCAAGATTTTGCATGTGCAGCATGATGTATGAAACAGACCCTTTAAGCATCTAAGACCGTGCTTTAATTATTAAGTGAATTACCTATTTTTTACCATAGATGTACAAAAATTATTTGCACAAAGACAACAATTAGAAACACAACTAACTGAAAACAAGATTGTCAAAGATGAACTGGATTTATTGGAAGCAGATTCAAATGTGTTCAAGCTGATTGGTCCAGTTCTGGTCAAGCAAGATCTTAATGAAGCCAAAATGAATGTTGACAAAAGAATTGATTATATTCAAGCTGAAGTGTAAGATTTTTATAAATCCTTCCACTTTATTACTAAAAGTAGAACCAAGAACTTGTATCAACTACAGGGTGTCACAGAAAATAGTGTCTTGGTCGCTGCTAGCATAGGCTTCAAATCACATTCACCATTTCATGCCGATTTAAAGATTTGGAATCTAATGCTGTCACTGCTATGGAGGAGATGTAGCTTCATCGTCTTGGTTTTTACATAGTTGCATAGTTTGGGCTTCAGCTAAGTCAGCTTAGAGTTAGAGGCATTGTTCAAGTCAATCTGGCAATTAGCTGCTTATTTATGGCAGAAAAAAGGCCAATAAGTGGTTGCATCAAAAACAGCACTTACAGTATGTTGTTCTTCAACATTGGTCAAATTAAGTGCATTTTCAAATCAAGAGTTTTAGCATTGTATCAAAATTCGTATGCAGCTATAAACAGGTTAATACTGCTATTTATCTATAAGACAACACTGTCAAATGAAGAGAAAATTTGAATATGACAAACCATTCTGTAATGTGAACAACAGAAACAAACAATCAATTTGATAATGCAAAGGAATACATTTTGTGCAAGGAGCACACAGGTCACAAACCCTAAGACAAACTCAGTGCTTTCCATGAAAGAGTAATACTATTACTAACAGTTATGTACTATTATTGATTTTTTGCAGAAAACGACATGAAAAGAGTCTGAAAGATCTTGAAACAAAACAAGTATCTCAAAGAGAAGGGATTGGCAAGTTACAACAACAGTATCAACAAATCATGGCAAAATCAAAGCAAACTTAGATGCATGAGTACAACATTAATTGCGTTTCAATTTTTCTTTGCCCTTTTTTGTTCTTATAAGATACGAAAATGCAAGTGTGTTCTTTTCTTCGTGTTCTCTGACAACATCTGAAGTTTGTCTCATCCCAGTCCCATTACAGGGCAAGCTACTGTATTCTATATCTGCAATGTTTAGAAAAGAAAGAAACAAGTGGAAACAAACCAACTTATTTCGAATGAAAACATTTAAAAGAAGATCATTTGCAAGCCAAGCAATATCCGTTTATTCTCAAATCAACTTCGCCGGAAATCGACGATAAGTAAAACGCAATAGAATGCAAGGGAGACTTCGTCAAAGGAACAAACTGAAGTTAACACACTTGAATAGTTCACCTCGGAAATTTATCACCAACTACTAAAACAGTGCTACTCTAAATATCTAACATACTGGTCGCCTGCGACGGGACAGAACACCGTTCATTACCATCTTAATGTTAGTAAAACAAAAGGTCATATGCACTTATCGAAGGCTAAAAACACGGAGAAGTTTCATCTGGGACATGTCATCAAAGTTCAGTCGTACCTTTGGGGTTTACTATCCATCTTTCATACTAAGCCGTCTCTTGTTTAATACCACTTGGGAAAAACATAGATATTCTACTGCAACCTATCTAAATTATGGATCACTTAGAGACTTTTCAAATCTTTCTACTTGTCTTGATCACTTTGCTCGCCCGTTACGGAACCCTCTCCATTCTTGGGGATGTAAATCATATGGAAGTAGGATTAAGAGGAAAGCTTCCTTGCACTTAGCACAGTGCAATAGCTCCTAAAGACGAAAACATTCTAGTGACAGCTGGCAAAACTACACTACTACAATGAATAATTTCAAGCAAAACTCCCTTAACAATTCAAGGATTTCGAACCAGAATTAAGATACCCTAACAACAAGAAAAACATGCTACACTACTGTCGATTTTTAAGGCAACTCCAAGAAACTTAGTAAAACCAAGAGGCTTAGTAGTGACCCTTTCAAAGATCAATTGTTAACCATGATTCTGTGTAACTCACGAGTCAACTTTCGTATGATAAGAAAGGTCCTTTGTTTTGCTTACATCAATCAATATTGTTGACACAAGTCGTCAGTTCTGAAGGCATGGAAAGGTAAAAGTTGACTATATACTCTACTTCTATTTTGAGCTAAAGTGAAGGTCACTACTCCAATAAAGCCCGTACTTTTCATCTAAGGTCTATTGACCTAGGCAGCCTAAATTATAAAGTGCAGCAACAACAAAATGTACAACAAAACCTTGGTTAAATAATTTGCATATTGCTTAATTATTTATAATGTAAAAAACCTATCATAACGCGAGAAACTGGGCCTTAGACGAAACGGTGCGAAACAGATGCGTCTCTTAGACAGCGTTCACAAGATGCCGGCACATTTTGCAAATGATGAAAATGCGACGGTAGCAAAACTTGAGCTAGTGTTCACAAGATACCGTTTTCACAATGTGCTGGTTAGAGTTCTGTTTTTTAAATTCTACCGTTCTCAAAATCTATCGGCAAAAGGTGTGCCGTTGTCGTGAGAATAGGAGACCTATGTGACACATTTTGCACCGTTCTCAAATTATGCTGGCATCGTGTGAATGCAGACTTAATCTAAAAGTGGAAATTAAAGTTCTCAAATGAAATACAGGTTACATGATTTAAGCAATTCTACGAAATCAATTCTTCTGATGGCATGGATTCTGAACACCTTCAAAACAGTTGTAAGATCATGTGAAATTTGAAAATTGCCATTTACTTTACGACAAAATAGTTTTAAGGGCAAGAGAGGCTGCTGAAAGTTCGGTATGCACTGGCGCTTGATAGGTCTTTTGCATAGATCACAGAGATCATTAGAAATAGTGTTGAGTTGAATTAATACATCCAAATCATGTGAAGCTTCCACATTAATTAATATAATCAGTCATTTAAAAATGAAATATCGGCAACTTGTGCTATTACATAATCAAATTTACAGCATCTCATCAATTTCAAATACCTAAGTAATGTAGGGGGTTATAAGTGCAAATAGGCCACTATGGCTTTTGATAGGGGATGTCCACTCTCAACGGGAGAAGATCTAAGGTTTCTTACACAATCTATAAGCTTTATTTACCATCAAGAGACGGCAGGCTAAGAAACTGTTCTGAGCTACAAGTAGCTGGGGGCTATGGGGCCGTGCATAGGGGAATTCTATCGTAAGTCACAATCCATTAGCGCAATTTTAACTCACAGAAGCAAGCATATTCGGGTAGTATCCACGATAAGCCATCCAAAACATTAGGCATCCCCTACGCTTATGTCTCCGTCAGCTATTTCAAGTCAACGGTTGCACTACCAGTACCTGATTTAAAAGCATTTAGCTTCTGTCATATACGTTCTTGATATTGTGGTTTCTTCAAAATGCGAATTTCTGTCCAATGTGAATCTGAATCATTGATAGGGGGGTAATGGCTTTTGAAGCTTGCTAAACACAATTAATACAATGCACATTCGCATTGCATCTATCTTTGATTGATTAACAAGGCTAAGAAGAACAAAAGTCTATTAAACCTCAGACGCGCAATCCTTCAAGATAGGAGATCAGCTGAGGTGGCGTTGTGCATTGCTTAGCATTAATCTCTTGTTAGCAAGGCACTGAAATATGAAAGACGTTAAGCTACTTCTTGTTAATACTCACGAATCCAGTCGTGTTTTATGAGACTTTGACGGCATGCATTTTCTGTGCAACATCATGAATATAAAATATGTCTGGTCTTTGATCAGGGTCTGGGTTGATGCACAAGTTTACCAAACTTCGCAACTGAAATAAAGGAAACAGATAAAGTAAATGACCCTTTCCTGTAGAAGTCTGAGCTGATAGCATGTACAGAGGGAGTATGTGTCTCAAATATGGCCTCAGTCAATCCTTTCAACAAGATGGTTAAAAATTTTCAAATTAATAACTTTTTCATCAATTGCTACATGTTTGTCCATCATCACAATATTAAAGAATTCATTTAGAGTTTTGGATACAAAATCTTAGTTTACGGTAACAGTTTTCTCCATTCCATGATATCATTTCAACATCAAAAAATTCCATAGATTAGGTTTATGTTATCGCATCATAAAAGAATGCGTTCCAAAGAATACTGCCTCTAAACACAACTGAATCTAAGCCACTGAAAACAGTTCTGATTTTAGGTAGCTGTTAGCAATCTTTTGCTCTAAAATCGTAAGTAATTTTCTTCCTTATGAACAGATCCCACATGTGAATGTTGGATTCTGGCAATTTAAAGACCCTTAGACCTCAAGTTATTGTGGTCTACACAAATCTTGAAAAGCAGCCTTCTTCAATAGCTTCCATATGCCATAGCATTCAAAGAGAATTTTCATGGCCCTTCAGTTTTAAGAATTAACAGTAATTCTATGTTGCTACGTTGCACTGAACTTTATAAATTCATCACCTTGGTATAAAACTACCAGCACATCTAAATGGAATAAGGACCTTTTCTGATGATACCAACGTATTTGCATAGGGTCCGTCCACTTGACCTTTTAGCTACTCTACACAAGAGTTTTGATCCCGCAATGATTTTTACACAAATTAAGAGACGAAAGGTTAGATTGTGTGACGTCAGACCTGCTATCACTTTTGTGCACAATGAAAAAAGATTCTTGAAAATGCATGAAAATATCATTCAATTGACACCATTTTTAGAATAGCTAACAAGTGTATTATCAATGGCTTAGAATATACATGAAGCTTAATACCATACCTCTTCCGAATAATATTCCGCAGGGAGTGGTGGGTATTCGCATTTCTCTATCTTCTGACAAAGTGAATATAAATTCATTTTATCACCATAGAATGGAGATTGCAATGCTGCCATCTAAAATCAAATCAAATATAACCAAGATAATAGAAGATCCAAAAATACACAAAAAATGTTCATCAATTTCTTGTCAATGCCATAACTCATGCACCCAAAAAAATGAGAAGCAAATAAACAGATTTTCAGCACTAAGAAGCGACAATTTTAATGTGGAATCAAGAAACTTTCAGCATCATGGAATGATCTAAGTTTCATATGAAGAACACGCGCAGTGAAATAATGTCTAATACTGCAAGGAGAAGAAATTAATCGGAAGATTAATTCATGCTTAAACGTAATGATACAGGACAATCTTTACTGTTAAAAGATGAAACAATATTCGTTTACTGTCTTACCTCATAAAGCAGACATCCCAGTGACCATATATCGGATTTGAAATTGTATCCATTTTCATGAATTCTTTCGGGGGACATGTAGTAAGGTGTGCCAACTGTTAGAATCAAACAAGGAAAAGCTATAACTATTTCATCATAGACCTGAGACTTGGCAGCGCAGCAAAACCAGTTGAAATATGAGACAAGAGAAAGAAGACTAGCTTTTCAAAGATAACTGCATAAGGGCCTCTGCTTCCCCATATGCTGCTTTTTAGCTTTGTCAATGAAGGAAATGTCTCTCTCTCCCAGTCATTTGCAAAGGGCTAGTGTGCTTCTGGGAGAGCATAGCAGCTATGGAAATGTGAAAAAGTTGCCCAAAATACAACATTAAAAATAAAATTATATGAAAATCATTTCTTTGTTCAAGCCAATAGATGCTCAAAAGTCTCTTCTTTCTTTGAGTACCTATCGAAGTATCATCACCAACACCACACACCGGGTCTCTCTAAGAGTACTCCTGTTTGAAAAATCATACTTCTTTTTTGGGTAGTGCATCAATGACCAAATTATCTTTCTAGGCATTGCTGATCTTGCGACTGACTGTAAAATCAATAAAGTTAGCTTGTAATCTTAATATACCGGTTCTTCGACAAGAATAATAAAGTT
Source organism: Aurelia sp. 4 Dawson et al 2005 (assembly GCA_964019985.1). Lineage (NCBI taxonomy): Eukaryota > Metazoa > Cnidaria > Scyphozoa > Semaeostomeae > Ulmaridae > Aurelia > Aurelia sp. 4 Dawson et al 2005. The sequence continues at coordinate 22,301,793 of OZ026498.1, read as the reverse complement.
GCTTAAAGAGCACACTTTCAGAATGAGATTTTTCAATGTGTTATTCAATCTCCTTTAAGCAATGAAAACAAACATTTTACCATCCTTAAATAATTGTGGATCATTGATCAAGGAGATGAAAACGAACATTTTATGACCTACAAGATTATGAACAAACCATGCCCTGAAAGCCTATGGGATAAATTCCAGCCGAGATCTTTTCACTCGACCAACAATACGAGGCACTGTAAAGATCTCCAGATCCCTAGCTATAGGACTGAATTTGCCAAAAAAGGCTTTCATTACGCAGCTCTCACATCATGGAATGATAGACCTCCTGAAATTCGTGAGCTGCCGACATTACATAGTTTTAAAAAATATCTGAAAAAAAAACATCTAAAGAGCAAGACTCTCAAACACAACTCCCTGGAAGAACAGAAATGATTAGGTTTACAGGGCTTTAGGTTTATATTCTTAGAGTTTAATCATTGTAATTAGATATTATATATTTTCATTTGCTGAATGGTTTCTTTTGTGTATAAATAATATCAAATGAAAAATGAAAATGAAATTATGATAGGCTCGGTAATGAACTTTTTGCAATTTCTAAACGGGAATACTTCTTACTGTGACACCTGCTAGGTTTAAACGCAAAAACACTCTGGTTGGCACGCAGCCTCATTGCAGATATGAATGAGCAGATGAAAAGCTCAAAAACTCAACAATGTTGAGAGAACAAAACCTTACCTAATGAATGCGCAGCCGTTGTTTTTGAACTGAAATATCTTCCTAAGCCAAGATCACCAAGTTTAACGACACCATTTGCAGTGATAAATACATTTGCAGGCTTTATATCTGTGAAGAAAATTAGAAAATATCACTTGGTTAATATGTTATCAACATTGATAATCCAACAACTAGCATTGATAATCCAACCACACATTCCCCAATGAAAACAGATTTATTTGTTAAGCAAGTTAAATGGGATCATAGGTGAAACTACAAATTTTGACATGCAAAATTAATCAGTGATAGACTAATTACCCAAATCAAACGTTTTGATACACTTTGCTGAATATTCAAGTGTGCACAAAAGCAAGAGGAGCTATGAGGCCACTCAGTTGAACTTTTTGTCTAAAAATGCTAAAGAATTTGATGTCACAGAAATTTTACGAAAAACAATCTTGATGCTAAGTTCATACCTCTGTGCATCACTCTTCTTGAATGCATATGCTCTAATGCAGCTGTCAGCTGAACAAAATACTTCCTAAAAAATCAAACATGTTTGCATTAAATAGGTCTGCATGGTTAAAGAGTCTTTGTCACCCAGGGTCCTTTGCAGGCCAATCAAAATTTCAAACAACCTAAAAATCAAATTGAGTCTCATTGAAAACCGTGGATCTATGATAAACTTATGACCTGGAGTCCCTTGTTTCTCTGTGTTCCTTTGATTGGATGATGGTGCTTTGGTCAACAGAGACTCATAACATTACTCTGAAAAACATGACCCTCTTTATGCCCAAACTCTGGGATTCCTAGAGTACAATCAGATTGTGAGATTTGTGAATTACTATGGTTGTGGCAAATGTGATAGAATTCTCAATTTGATTGAATGACTGCAATAACATTCCTGCAGGATTTGGGCTTGAAGCCATGATTCCATCATACTGTAATTCCACTGATGATCGCAGAAAATAGATTCAACTTTTTCACTGTTTTATTATGAGACCCTGTTGTGCAAGGTTTACCACAGGGATACAAGGGACTCATTTTCATATGTCTAGTTCTACACTGCAGTAGTTGAGCTGACAGAAAAGTTCTGCTACATCCTCGAAAGGAACAAGCAGCATATAGAACAGTAAAAATGTAGGCACAAGTACAGGATATTAATCTTAGAAGGTTACTTTCTAAATTCACAAAAGTTTCCCTACCTTGGTATTTTTAAAGGCTTAGCTTTGCATTCCTTATACCATATTGTACTTTGTTTTCTTTTTAAGTAGTACAGGCTAGGTAAGCATTTTGTTTTTCATGGATTGCATAAGCTTCCCTATACAAAGCTGGCATTCTTATGAAAACTTTTGACTTGACTTGACAAGACTTCAATATCAATCAGATTCTGTATATTTCTAGTTGAAACATGACTTCTTTAAAATGTTTTTGGTATCAAAGGATTTAAATGATGAGAGCAAACTTACCATATTGTTTTTTCTGGCACCAATCTTTTATTTTTCTTGAAATGCTGAAAAAGCAAAGAAGCACTGTAAGCTTACTCAGGTATGTTTCCTTGCGGGGAATACAAGTACATCATCCTATTACAAAAAGAAACACAACCATAGGAAATCGCCTACAGTTTCATTTGATCAATTTAGTTGAAACGATATGGCAAAAGCATTTGACACAATGATATATATAATTCAAAAGATTTTGCAACGAACTGATGTTTAATGCTCTGAATAGCAGCAAAATAAGAATCAACTAATACTCTTCAGACAGGATTCAAGTGAGCCTTGCATACTACAAAGCAAAATGTAACAATACTGACAAACCTTTATCATTTTTGAAAGATCACCAGCGTCTGCCAGCTCCAAAACAATATTTAACTATCCAAGAAAGAAAGAAATGAATCTAGCATATCCAATATATTCACATTACAATAGACAACAGTCTTCTTTCGCTGATTAAGTTTGTTTGGGTAAGAATGATTTGGAGCAGTAAAAACACTAATTTGCATGAGATATGCCTTTGATCAATGGTTGGTCTTTGAGCAGCTAGAATTATGTTGATGTAAAATTTGCTGGCATGATTTAGATGAAAATTGAAAATGAATATCTTAAGAACTGTGTATGAAATCAAATACTCCTGTTTTAAAAATGTTTTTTGAGCCATTTCAATAAAGTTGGTCAATCAGTTCATCACTTTATACTGTAGGTAATTTTAGTGAACACATTTCATTAACATCCTCAGAATGGTTTCTTGAAATAATGATGGAATAAAGTACATACCTCATTGTTTTCTATAAATGATGCAAGACATTTGATAACATTTGGATGATTCAAAGACTGTAAGAGAAGTGATATACGGTTAAGGCTGTGTTCACTAACATGACAAGAAATCTACTATATATAAATCTACTATATTAATTTCAATTTTCTCGATTTTTCCTGAGAATTTTTACTATAGATGCAGATATTCGGAAAGACTCACAAACATTGGCTCCGGAATGCTCAAGTTATGCAATGAATGAGATTTAGCTTCAGACAATGAAAAGTAAATATCTTGATCTTTCAATAGCATTTTTCTTCAAATATATATTTCATAAATGGCAATATTATGTTTAAAGGTATTGGGAACCAAACATTAAAGAAGCCCATTGAGAGATGAGGTCAAAATTCTTCACAATCTGTTGCAAAGCAAAATATTGTAGTTTTAAAAGGTAGCTCTGGCTCACCTTCAACAGTTCTATTTCCTTAATGCAGTCGTTCCTTGCTTTGTGATCCATAATTTGAAAAATCTGTGTTGAAAGAAGATTTTTGAACAGTTACAATTATATATCTTAATGTTTACAGAGTTCCACTTGAATTCTTTTAATCTTGAATTCAAATCTTAAATGTCAGAAACCAATTCAGAATTATCTGGTTATATTTTGACAATGCATTAGGACACTTCTGCATGGGGTGTTACTATAGTTTCTTCTCTCATGCCACGTGGTATATAGCACCTTGTACTTGTAAATTTTATTTTAAGTATCTGTATTTATTGTAATATTAATTCTATGTATGCATAGCGTTTTGTAAATGTTAGTCTTGTTGCATGTCTCTATGTTAAAGGCCATGGGGTTGTCATTGTCCCGTGCTCCTCTTGGCATCGTCCCTATAGTGTTGCATAGTTAATCTAGTAGTATAGTAGAACGTAGCCTTGTAATTGTAATATTTTATATGGATAGAAAAAAAAATGATTGGTATTGGCTCAAACATCTGTGCCTTCAGCTAAGGTGTAGTTTGCTACCAGTAGTGGTTTCATGCTACTAAAAAAACTCACAAATAAAGTAGAAATAAAGTTCAGTTCTGACTCTAACTTCCTGGCTTTTACTTTCTGGTTTTTACTTCCTGGTTTGAGTAAGTGATTTCTTGGAATCCACATACCTTTGGTAAAATTTGTATTTCATTACAGTACACTAAAAAATTTTCCATTTGCTCTTTTTGGATGCCCGCAACTGCTACAGATGCATTAAAAGTAACTTTTATTTCAGCCACTCCAGAGCAGTCATGCTCATCAGGAGTTCTGTTTGAGTTCTTTGATATCTCATTTTGTTTTCAAATTTCCATTGACTTAGGTATCGGCAGGCGATGTCATGTTGTTTGCACATTACAAGGATAAAATACTATTGGAAATATAGGTTATTATGCTATTTTGAAAGGTTACAGTTGTAAGGAACATTTCAGCCAAGCTAAATAAATGCAACACATATTGTCTAATGACTCAATGTGATGCTTAGAAAGGCATGCTAATTGAAGAAATATTTTTGTTAGATTTCCCTTTAGGATGTATAAAACCTTGTGTACAGTAGTTTCTTTACCAATCATAAAAAATACTGAATAACTGGAAAATGATTCAAAATATGAAAAGATTTTTAACAGAAGCTTTTATCATCCAATTGTTCATTTAATTGCTAAACCAATTGTTTCTTTTCATTCTAAACTTCCACTTAAGGTCAAGCAAAGAAACACTTAACTGCACTGACCTCTAAATCAACAATAAGAAGTTAGAAAATTTTACCTGAATTTTTTTCAAAGCAACTGTTTCATTATCAATCAGGCATTTTGCTCTGTATACTTCTGAGAATTGTCCTTTTCCAATTTTCTTTTCAATGTATAAACTTGACAGGCAATTGTATTTGCTTTCATCATGACCTGGAGCTTGCTCTGCAATACAGAAAAAATTCATACATGATCATCAGTTTGAGGGTATTCAAAGAATCTGCTTGACTTTGATTGACTAAATCTTCTACTAGAAATTTGACCTTTTGTGACGTTTTTTATCCACAATAACAAAGTTTTCCAGAGAGTTTAATTTGATTTATGACATGTACTTTAATAATCCCAATATTTTTAGTTTCTTACAAGAATTCTTGTTTCAAGAAAAATACAGTCTTTCGTAAGTCTCAAGGATTCTCATCATAATGTAAAGATTTTTCTAGAACTCCTGAGAACTCTTGTCATGCCAATGTGCAAAAGACCTTTACTTTATGACATCTGCAAAATGCTGTTTGCATTGTCAGGACAATTCTACTTTATTTGATCAGCTGATTTGCCTTTATATCTGAAGTCTGACACTAAAATTTTTATTCCTATGTTCTTTTTGGATTAACAGATTCATTGCTGCTTCAAACAATGAATCATCAATTCAAATGATTGTTAAATTATTGAAGACTAAACATTTGAAATAATCACTTATGATGAAAGAGAATTGCTGATGTTTGCATGTGGATGTGTGAATCTTAACAGTGAGCACATTCAGTATTCTCCAGGGTACTGCTCAAATAAATTTTTAATAACTTTCACAAGGCAGGTGGTAAATCATTATTGCGTCAAACTATTTTAATTTGTTTTGAAATATTCTGGTCAGTAGGTGATTACATTTTAAGCTTAAATTTCAATTTTTCGGTGAACACTGATAAACCCTATTAAACAAATTTTGCCAAAAAATCTGTTTTTCTTTGATCTTGAGTGCCCACTGGCCTATTTTGCAACACAGGTGACATCTGCATGCAACCCATTTGAGAAACCTTCAAAGAATTTTCAGAAACTTCTTGAGCATTGGAAAAAATTAGAAATGTGTGCAAGGTTTGTACACCTTTGAGGCAAAACCAAGACACAATAATGCCAAAAAAGATGTTGGCAGGCAAGGACCCCTGGCAAGGACGTTCCTTGCCAAAAAGCACTACATTTCACACAGAGGTGGACAAAATAATTTCCTGCCAATGGTGAGTGGATGGCGGCAAGTTTATCAGTTTTAATGATGCCAGAAAAGCAAAGGTTTTTTGAACAGAGCTTTTAAGGAAAGAAAGGAAATTGTACAAAATTGGCAAGCATTATCAATTTGAATGTCATGCGACGAAGTGTGAGTTCATGAATCAAACTACAAATATATTTCAATGGTTGTGGCACATTTTTACCCTTGACAACTCATCAATCAGCTCATCCACCAAAAATGTTTTTACACATGCACAGTGTCACGCAGGCCTCTCTCCTGGAAAAGCGTAATCAATGAGCCTGTGTCACATCAGACACTTCTAAACAATCTCACCTTCTTCCATGCTCTTGTTAGTCTTCCTTTTTGCGTCCTTTTAGTTGTATTTGTGGCCTTCCTTCTCCAGACGTACTTCACTGCTCCCCTTGACCGGCCGGATGCAAATTGGGCCTAAAAATCCGAAGCGCTGAAACACCTGTTGTGTTGACGAGAAAATGAAGCAAGCTTCAGTACATCTATGGTAGAATGATTGCAATGGCTTCTTTTGAGGTCTGTCTTTAATCAGATACCACTGGTGTGTCTTCTTTTGATAAATATTAGGTTATATTTCAGTTCCTGTTGTGTCTGTCTGCAGCAATGTCTATCTTCACTTAGGACGCAATCAGCGAAGTCATCAATTTATTTCTTTTGAACGCCAATTGTCAAAGAGCATGAACCAAAATCAGGCTGACCAATGTCATCTTCCTCACGCTGTTTCTTTGAAAACTCTAATTTGTCTGAAAAGCATGGTAAAAAACGAGGTAAAAAACCAAAATGTAAAACACGTTTTTCTTGCAAGAAACTGGTTTGTAAGAAACTAGTACTAAGAAACTCTTGTAATATGTCTGAGAAGTATCAGGAAACTTTTAAAGGTTGAGCATGGATATCATTATATTAAATATATCGTTGAACCTTTATTCTTGAGCAATATTCACTAACCATTCATGTTTTCAACATAGCAGAACACTGTTTATTCCTATATGATGTTTTAAATGCCAAGAAACATCAAACTGCAGCAGTGTTTGTGACCACATTGATAATTCATGGATTCGTAAAAAAAAAGAAACCAATTAAGAAGCTTATAGTACAATATTAATGGACGAAATTTCATGTTCAATTAAATAACTCTTAGTACCATGGCATGATCCAAGTTTCTTATATGAAAAGGTGTAAGAGACCAAATCGACTCACTTCAAACCAGGTGCTCAGTACCACTCAGTACCATGCAAAAGGCTCTGGTACCCAGGGTAGGTGCTCAGTCTCTTGAAAATACATATTCGTCAACAAGTATCATTGCATGAGAAATAAAAAGTTCTGATGAATGCAAAAAAGAGTGTTATACTAAAGTTCCCAAGTCACAGCCAGCGTGCATCCCCTTCTGTTTCCGTTGAGGTGAAACTTCCTGCTGACTTGGGCCTACGGAAAATTTCAGCCCGAAATTTCAACTCTACCGAAACAGAAAATGTATGCAGACAAGACAAGAGAGTAATGGTCACATGACTTGAAATGGGTAAAACAAACTTTAGCAGATTGCCAAAGAATAGAATTATCTCGAACTTTAGAATTGTGAAAAATGTCATAGTTTCTTCAAAAATGACTTAATCGTTTTGTATGGCAGTTTTCTTCCCTTCGACATCTCTTTTCATTGTGGCAAACAACACACATCTGGAGAATAAAACAGCTCGGAGGCTATGTCAAATGCACTTTGTCGTTGTTGCGGTACAATTTAACCTGGTTTTGAGCATTAGTATTTTGTCGCTAACACTAATGATTACATTGGGAAATCAAAACACAAAATGTTCTCCATTACCTAGTTAACAGACTTCTTATTAGCTCGTTAATGATGTCATCTAATACAAATCCCTCACTTTGGCAAACAAGGCAAGAAACCTTCAAAATTCATTTGTGATGTTTGCTGCACAACCAATTTGGCATGCGGAGGAGCATACCGAGCTGAAGTTTCATAATACACCACTTTGATGAACAGCCTCGTTTTGGAAATTATTCAAAATTCTTTCATATGAAATTTTACACGCCAAATTCGGATTTAGCACCCAAACTTTAGTCTAACCCTGAGTTTTCATGTTGCTAGCGGTTGTAGTGTTAATTTTATGGCGATGTAAAGTTTGAAAATCTATGAGCGAGTTGACCGTGAAAACGACTCGGGGGGTAAAGTTTCACCCCGAACGACTTTTCACGGTCAAATCCCTTATAAATTTCTAAACTTTACATCGTCATAAAATCAACATCGCAATTGTCAGCAGTTTAAAAACATGTAACCAGACTAAAGTTTGGGTGCCAAATCCGAATCTGAGCTCGAAATTTTCATGCTTACAATAGGAAGAGATTTTGATAAATTTCCAAAACGAGGCTGCTTAATTAAAGTGGTGTATTGTTCTGGAATCTTGGAATACCCCCAATCGGTTGTAAGTCTTTGGAAAAAGGCCATTTGGTAACGATTCGTAAAACCCTCAAAGCGACATGACCCCCTATTAGACCATAATGGCAGTACCCCCTGGACCACATTCTTACCATTTAAATCTGATGCGAAATGCCCTTGAATAATCGTGCCCTTACAAGTTTTAGACATTCCTACGGCTCTGGCTGTTCGTCTGGCGTGAAAAGGCCATGCAATTTGATTCACTCAACGATCTTTTATTCCTTTACGAGCAGAATGGTAGGACCTTCCCATGAAATAAGACTCTCCACGACACTACCTTCATTTAGCAGAGCTAACAATGCCTTCACTTTTTAAACTGGTGATAGATGCAACGAATGGCAAGCAAAAGATATTATTTCCTCACAAAACAGTTGGCGCACTTGTCTTCTCTCTTTTGTGCGTTTTACGGATCTGCAACTGCAATTTACAGTTGAAACATACCTACTTCAGAAGATTTAAAACGAGTTTATGAACAACAACAACGATTTAAAAAATAGGACACGTTTTGTGAGACCTGCAGGCGCTAAGAAAACCAACGTTTTCGGTGACTTTCTTACAAAACAGTCGAGCAAACTTTCTTCCTGTGTTTTAAAAATCTGTGACTACAATTTACAACTAAACATTACCAGATTAAGATTTCTTACAAGTTCACGACAGAAGTTGATGCAAACACTAGGCTACAATACAATTCCTTTTATACAGAGTTCGGACGCTATTTAAATGCAGCCTAAAAATATCTAAACCCCCTGGTATGAACCTTAAAAGTTTCGCAAGTCGTATTTTTCAAGTCACATTCTCATATCTATGAAGATGGTCGATGATCGGAAAAAGATTGAGCTATCCAAAGAAGCAAAACAAGATAAGTAAGTAAATAAAGCAAATTATAAGCACTTTGATGCGAACTGGAACAAGAAATTTTTTAGCATAGCCCGTTATCAAGACAGCCAACCAAGCAAAACCCTGGGAAATAGTTGCCTGTGTGCAGACTCAAACCTCAACGAAGGAAACACTTTCCTCCTTCGTTGAAGTTTGAGTCTGCGCGCAGGCTAGGGAAATAGTAGTTTTGAATATATCTGACGAGGACCTAACAGTGATTGTGTTTTGAGCATAGGTTTTACCTGAACTGGGTAAAGTTCAACTGTACAATTTATACAATAGTGTTACAATAGATCTTTTAGTTACCCTAAAAAAGGAGTCTCGGATTGAGTGATGCCATTTTATATCATTTCATCATGATTTCATTTGATTTTGAGCGGCGCTAGAAATTACGATCACTGGCTGCACACTCGAAGGCTTACAAATTCGCCAGTCTTCTGCAAAATGAAATAAAATACCGCTCGATCCAAACTCCTTCGTACAATAGCTAAAATGTATGTAAGAAGCAGGGGCCTAAGTTTAGTCGGTTCCTGAGGAGACAATACTTGAAAATACTAAAGGAATAAAGTTAAAATAGCATAGGTTTATATCAAAGTACAGAAAGTGATATTTTCAGACCAGAGTATGTGGCCAAGATCACTCCAGGTTAGGCCCTTACAGTGAAAAATTGAGACAGGATATCTAGTATCCGACAGAATGGACAAGCCAAGGGGCGTTAACGATGGTTTGGTTTAAGATTAGTTTGTCAAGGATTCTGAATGAAGCCAGGAAATATGGAGTTTTAACCAACAAGACAACCGGTTTTTTGAGACACTTGCAGACTCGATGCAGACTTGCTTTCGGAAAGCCGTATTTGGTTGAAACTACCGGTCTTTGGGACAAACATCTTGAGCGAGTGATACCCCTTTCGACTCAGTAATCTACACTGTTCCTATTGAAAGCGTTTCTGATAGCTTTTCTAACAATATCCTCCGCTTCTTTTCTCTTGAGCTTTTCCTCTTCTGTTTCTTCGAGGTCGATAATCTCTTCTCTGCCTCTGTCAATATTCTGCTGGCTTTGAGTTTCTTCCACCCCGTGGCTCTCCATATCAGTCCCTTCAAGTCCATCGCGCGTACCGGCTGATCCGGGCCTTGAACTTGGGCTGATCATTATTTCAATTTGCGGATACAGCATGTTGGTAACAGCATATTCCTTCGATGCTTTGCTCGTTGGCTTAAAAGCTGGTATTTTTACTTCTGCCACTTCAGAAATATCACTGACTGAAAGAAAAGAAAAACGTCAAGAAATATTGGTGACTATTCAGAAGTAAATTTGCTAGGGCTAAAATGAGTAGGCTGGGAGTAAAATGGATAGTGTTGATTGCCAGAAAACGGTCGATCAGCAATTTATCTAAATTGTGACCATGGGCGGCCTTCGCACTTACAATTATTGCAATAATCACAGTCAGCAAAATTCATCTAAATATTTGTTCTACACATTTCAACCAAGGCTTACCCCGATGGACACTTCACTCATTGGAAACAGCGCACGAGATTTTTCCGAACAGAAGGACTTCTAGGGATCTTTCATTGATTTTGCTTGAAAACAAAAGGATTTTTGCTAAAGGTGTATGAGACTTTTCGAGAGTGAAATGCCCCTCGGCTTGCCCATTTCACCCCCAGTAGACGCTACCAAACGAGAGGCATTTTACTCCCAAGAAATCTTTTTTTCTATTCATATAATATTATTACAATACAAACCCTAATTACTTTACCACACTACGGGGACGACACCATGAGGAGCGAAAGACAATAACTACCCCATGGCCAATACATAAAGACTCACAATATTAAACAAAGATAGAAAGAATGCAACTAAACAAAGTAAACTAATTACGAAAAACAAAGTATGTAAACCAAGAAAAAGTAGGTGCTAATGAATGGGAGTTTGCTGCAATAGAGCATCAAAAAGCGTTCTGAAGCATGAATGAATTTGAACAAGATGAATAAAAATCTTGTGTACCTTTGGCAAAAATCCTTCTGTTTTCAAGAAAATCGATCAAAAATCAGACTGTGGAGCTGCTACAAGTCTCTCTCACGTCCTTCAGTCTAGTCAAACTGCTTTTGTTTTCGCAAAATCTTGTATGCTATAGGGTGACTCACTGTGAGGAATCAATACCACCGCTGTCACCGTTCAAGTGTGTTTAAGCTGTTCCAAAATGAAACTATATGGAACAAAAGTGGTACGGGTTAGCAGGAAGAGTGTATTACTGGCAGGCTGATCTATTTCAGCTTTATTACAGATCTAAAGCTGTAACACATGTTGAGCCATGGGTAATAGAGGACTGCTATGTTGGCCTAAAAATGTCGCGGGGCCAGCTAAAAACATCTCACCAGTCTTCTCCTCATATCACCAAGATATCATAAATATTCACTTGGACTTACAATATTGTGTATTGTTCCAGGCCCTACGACATTTTTAGGTCATCAAAGCAGTCTCCTACTCGTTCAGTGCAAACAGGGTCTTACGCAAGATCAGTGGTCTTACGAGGTCTTAGCGTGGCAAGACCGCTCAAACTCAACAAGGAATCTAAAAAGCTTGTTTATTTCAATTTTCAAGGTTGATAATGAATCCGAGGGGGAGTATCACTCTGTGAAAATCTCGTAAACCTTTGGCAAAAATCCTTTGTCTTCAACAAAAATCAGTAATATCCCTAAAATCCTAATGCTTTCAAAAATGTGGTACGCCATTTTCCAATAGTGATACACCCATCGCAGAAATCACAAACAATTCGAAATGTCTGAAAATTTCAGATTGTTACGGACATCCAACGTTACCAACCTGAGCTGCCTTGTATCGACGGCGTCGACAATTTCCTTTCCTTCAGCTTTTCTGCCTCTAATAGGCCCATGACACTTGCTCTCCTTACTCTATGTTTGGCTCCCTCTTCTCTCCTTCTTCTGGCCTCATCGAGGGTGATGCTACAGTCTGAAAATAAACCACTTGGTTAGTTTCAACAACTTCTAGATCAATCCTTCCGAAAAAGAACATTTCAAATTCAGCTCCAAAGATAAATTATCGTCATCGTCACTCTGGCTCCTGCCCAGACTCTTTTATTCAATTCAATTCAATTTTATTCGCAGAATACAACAGCCTAATACAATGAAGGATAAAAATATATGTATTCTACACGACCCAAGGGAAGCAGAGCTTATCTGACTTGGGCCGTAAATTAAAAAATCTAAAAGGCTATACGAAAAAGAAAGACAAAATTACATTACAGTACAAAGCAAAGGATTCAACGATAAGATATATTTTTGTTAGTAAGGGGCGTTACTGGTTTGTAGGTCTTAATCATGAGTTTTTTATGATTGATTTTGATAAGTGGATATGATGTTCTCTTTAAGTTTTTTACTGAAGTTTTTCTGTTTTGAGATTGACTTAAAGGCAGGTGGAAGGTTATTCCACATGCGAGCACCAACGTTTTGTATCGTGCAGTTACGCCACTTTTTGTTAGATCTGACTATTTTATAATCTGATTTTTGCCTGGTCTCGTATTTATGAGAATTTTCATTGGTTTTGAAGTAGTTTTTAAATACTTCTGGTAATGTTTCTATGTTAAAATGGACTTGATGCATAATTTTTAGAATTTTTATGCGGTATAGGTCATGAACTTTAACTATGTTAAGTTCTTTATGTAGGTGATTTGTAGGATATTTACGATCTTTGAAGTGAATTATTTTGAGGATTCTATTTTGTAGAACTTGGAGTTCATTTAGTTTCTTAGTCTCAGTTGTACCATATGCTTCAAGCCCATAACCGATCTTAGAAGTTACAAGGGAGTCGTATAAGGTTAGCAAACATTGTTTAGGCACGAAATGTCTAAGCTTAGCAAAGATCGAAGAATATTTTATGATTTCACTTTTGACTTTATTGATATGGGAACTCCAAGATAGCTTTTCGTCTATCTGTACGCCAAGGTATTTAATCTCCTTAGCCCGACTAAGTTTATTGCCCATTGATATCGCACCAGCTTTTATGATCAAAACTAACACAATAGACCTCTTAGCTGTGTTCTTCCAAAGAATCTGAACCAAACGATATTTTCATAGACTTTGGAGGATTTTCAAATCATAAATTGTGAGATTGTGCACAAAAGCAAAGCGATACAATCTCTAAGGCTACTCATTCGAACCAGGAGCCTCTTAGACTTATGACGATGAGTCCCTTATCTCCTTGCGGTAAACCTTGCTCAAGAGGGACTCATAATGAAAAAGTGAAAAACTTGGCCCTATTTTCTTCAATCATCAATGGGAGGAATTGCGAAGTTTGGGCCTAAATAGGGCCAAGTTTTTCAGAGTAATACTATGAGTCTCTATTGCCTGTAGCGCCATCATCAAGTCAAAGAGCACAGGGCAACAAGAGACTCATCGTCATCAGTCTAGGAGCCTCTCGCATGAAAATATATGAAATGACGCTCGATCCAGGCTCTTTTGTAGAATAGCAAAACGTCTGCGTGTTGAAATATGACATGTGGATCGAATAAACAACTATTGAGAACTGATCTGTGAATCGTTTGAATCGGTTTGGGATTCAGACAACAATAAAACACCTTGGTCTCAACTGTGTTGGTGTGGTGACAGAGGAGAATAGTCGCACCCATTTGTCAGGTCAGAGGGCCACTTCACAAAACGGCTCGGATTCTCCTGATGATGTGTTTTTGTGGGAATTCCAGGTTCACAAAGCTGTGATGAATTTATGCCAGGAAGTAGCAAAACTTGATCAAATTACATTTCCTCTATTTTGCTGCCACTGACTTGATATATGAACTGAACCATCAAATATCACAACAGTGTTGACTATTTTTGCCTAACATTGGCAGGCCAGTATGTAGGAAGCAAGCCCCTCCATAACAACGTTGCTACGTCACAAGCATAAATGAGATGTACTGTTCTCTATTGTTTTAATAACAAAAGCCTCCAATCAGCAGCTTTGTCAAAATGCGATCAAAAAGGCGAGAGACAAAACAAAACAATCATTCTTTGTTTTAAATTAGCCAATCACAATCCTTGTTACAAGCGTACTGAAATCAATGGACTTATTTGGCCAGTTGACCAATCCCTTGATAAAACATCATTTGATTTCATCATTTTCATGTTTGTTCATTCTGATAAGTTTGAATTCCCAAGAGTTCGGCCACATGACTTGCAGTGTCAGCAAAATCCCAAGCCGATTACAGAAGGTCTACAGGTCTACAGGGAGGCTATTTTATCAAATGAAAATCGTTTTGCCTGTCGAATCTTGCCGGTTTACTAGCCTGTTAACCAGACCCGATTTGGGTCTGGTTAACAGGCTACCGGTTTACCCGATTTTACAATTTCACTTGACCCCTTTATTTTGATATGAGGTATCAAACCTTTGACAAAAAAGTGCAATTGATTCCAAAAAACAGTCATGGGATATCTATTCTTGGCAACGATTGTGTTAAATTTGCAATTTTTACCTTATTCCTGCAGTTTATCAGTCAGTTAAGTATTTTTTGCGGTATTCGTTTTTATCATTCTGAAGAGAAAATTCAAATATTTCCAGAAAAAAATTTTATATGAAGAAAACGTTTGGACGACTGAAAGTTGCTGGGGTCTTTGGGCTCTCCGCTCCGGTCATTGTCATTACACTCCGACCAGTTTAAGGGTTTTTGCCGCGCGTTGAAAGATGTTCAAAGTGAGAATAATCCAGAAAACTAGAAATTCAACACATATACGTGATTGATAGAAGACTTGAACATCAAAGTCAACAGTCGAAAAGAAACGAAATTTACTTATTTACCTCTACCGCGCCCAAGTGGAGCAACTGGTACACTTCCACCGCATCCCATGATTCTTTTGAACAAACTTCAGTCCCTCTTAATTCTTGATTTCTATCTTTTGCAAATCTCTGCTTCTGTTTCTTCCAAAATTTCATCCAAACACTCCAGTTTGATTGAAAATTCACATATATTAAAGACAAACTAACAAGCTGTTCCCAACAATTCATGTATGCTGTGGTTTAAAAAGAAAACTTTCGTTTTGATTCTTCTTTCCAATCTCTTCCGCCCAAGAATGACCTGCTATCAATCCGCTAAACACTTTCTCTCCTTCCTTTCACACACGACGTGAACATTAGGTGTTGTATTTCAAAAGTCTTCGTTGAAAGAGGAAGTTTACTTTCCCGAACTGAACCTCAAATAAACCTTCTTCCAAACAAAGACATACAGATCTTGCAACTCGACAGCAAACAGCAAAACGTAAACTGTCATGCCAGCAGCCAAGATCGTAAACAACTATCTGCATTCAAACTCATCAACACATTTGGCACAAAAAACTTCTTTAGACGTGGGCGAAGCAATCACCTAGAGGGAAGGCTTCCTGGAGGGTCCTAAATCATCGGTCAATGGCTAATTTCTATCCTTTCCCCACAGGATTGGGGCGGCAACTTTTGAAACAAATTAAAACAAACCCAAGGGCATATAATTTGCACAAATGTGGTTCGCGTGTGTTACCCCTATTGCAAGCGCAGTGGTCGCTTATCTCGCACGAGTTTCCTGTCTTTTGTGGACATCGATCCTCTTGAAAAATCTTGTATTCTTTCTTTGGCAATACTTCTCAAGAAATTCTTAAAATGCTCTGGACATCCTTTCTAAAAATTGAGCACGCTTTCAGAGGGCCCGGGACATCCCTCGCAAGTCGGAACCTCAGTCACGACGATCGACTGTCGACTCGATCGAACGCGCGATCAAATTTCTCGATCGAATCAAACCGATCAAACCTTTCAAATCGTTAACTTCGACTTTGATCGAATTAGATGATGGAATTATGATGAATGCAGCTGCAGGCTCTGCAAACTGCATATCTCGAATGTTGGATTTCTTTAGGGAGCTGTCACAAAGTATGGAACAGAGGGGGGCGGAAGGGATTTGACAGGGTCAGCAAAACTAATGGATGAAAAATGTTGGGCTAGCAAAATATTTCAAGTGATAAGCATGGGCCATGAAGGTATTTATTTACGATATTTTACAATTGTTTCAAAGAGATCCAGCATCATTTTTACTGCTCTCTTGATCATAAGAATTTTCCTCCATCTCAATTCTAATACAGTGTTATCTTCAAATTCTTCCCTACTTTCTTAAAACTTTATACTGGAGGTCGCATAAAGTCGGTATTGAGAGCATGATGCACAGGAAGAAAATTGAACTGTATGGTATAAAAATTTCTAAATTTCGAAACCCTGGGGTCATCAAATTATTTTTGCAGGCATTTAGGGGCTAAGTAAACAGTTCTTGTTTCTTGCATTGGGCTACATAATTTAACGGCAAATTTTGAAATCCCTTCCGCCCCCTTCTGTTCCATTCTTTATGACAGATCCCTTAACGAATTAATGGTTTCATTTCATCAAATAATTTAAATTGTAGATAGTAAGGGTTCCAATTTAACTATTCATTATCTAGCCTACTTTGAATAAATGTATGATGATGCTGATGCTGATGATGATGATGATGAATCGGCTGCTGTCGTGTCAGTGGAAAGGCACCTTACTCTTGGCACGGTCCTTCTTTCGCTACATAATTTGACATTTGACAGGGAAAAGATCTAGAGGTGATAAATTTTGGATGTTTGAAATGTTGTTTGCGCGTTCATAAAATACCAGTGTGATAAAACTTGAATCCAGCTATTGAATGGAATTGTAAACTTGTGAATAGAAGGAATTTCAAGAGAATGCCACTCACATTCTACACCGAGCTCTACTCTATGAAAGATTCGAAAGATTCTTTCAGTTTTGGTTTTCTGACAATAATCGTGGCTTTAAAACTGAACATGCAGCATCTCACAAGATTGCCAAGCGTTTCAAATGAATGATGAAACTAAGCTTTCGTCATTGGTCTTCAATTCAGAGAGCTATTTCTGACGTAGTTCACGAAGCTTTTTGAGTCACGCGGAAAATTGCATGTAAGGCAAATTTTCAATCTAGGGACAGCACTCACTTAAGGTAACTCTGCTTTCCGCTCCAGTGAGAGCTAGTCTATTAACAGCTAGTCTATTTATTACACAACACTACAGAGACAACACCATGGGGACTCAAAGACAATGACGAACCGTTTGTATCATTGCCTAAAAGGCTAAGTGCTAACTACTCTTTAGTCATTACGTTCTAAGTCTAGTGCATATGGTTGCAATTTATCAATAAGCTGATATTATTTGGGAGTATTCCTTGCTTGATTATCATATGAAAACAAGAAATACCCTTACAGAAAGCGACTTGATCCTAAAGCATGCTGCTCTTAAATTTTTAATCCTTCACTTTGCGCATTTGTTTTAAGTGAATGTTATTTGGATTATAGTGAACAAAAATTTCTCTCTCACAAGTTTATTAAATGTTTGATATTATATGCAACTAACTGAACATTTTAATCAAAAAGACGAGAGCGCTAAACCATGCCGATTACCAATTTCGCTTTTAATATGGGACTATTGCCATGACCTCCTCGAATGATAGGCCTACAGTTTTAGAGAAAGTAAGAGTCAGTGAATGAACGACTGAATGAATGAGTGAATGAACGAAGGAGTGAATGAACCAATGAATGAGTGAATGAGTTTATAAAACAACAAATTTTGGGCGACGCATTTGGGTATCTTACTGCATACAATACAGCGTTTTCACCCGATAACGAGCTATACTCAAAACTGCGAATAGTTTAATTCATCCAGTTATCTATGGTACACTAGCTTATTGTTCAAGAACAATGATATATCAAATAAGACGATATTTGATTGGATAGTCACACACACGTGATAAATCAGAGTACATTTGTGATCACTAGTGAGATAAGCAGGTCTTAACTAGCTGTATCTTAGCAAGACTTATTACATTTCGTATTTATCGTTATTGGTTGCACTGATGGAAAAATAAAATATTTTTGCTATTTTTACGTTGTTGTTGTTGTTGTTGTTTTTTCGTCGTCGTTGCTACTGTTGTGATAACTGGGACCATGTCACGAGTCTATATATTTGCCATAGAAATGACATCGGCTATCTTACGCCCCGGTCAAACAGATAAAGCATTTCACATTACATTATAAAAACAAATGCTTGATGAAATGTTGGGCCTGTTTGGCCACCTTGTTTGGTCTCATAACATTTGTTTGGCAGTGTTGCACGAAATTTGATTTAGGTCAAAAACAATTTTGTTTTTCGTTTTTGTGTGAAATATTGGATCTGTATGACCACTCCAACAAACATTTCGCCAAACATTCTCTTTTGTTTTCATCAATATGGCTTTGTTAATGCTCCGCAGCGTCTCGTTGACTGCACAGGCACCTGATCACAGGTTTAATCTGTATGACCACCAACTCACAACATGAAGCAAAATCAAAATATGAATTCTGATAAATGTTTTGGGGAATGTTTGATCAGTTTGACCGGGGCTTTATACCGACGATAGTAATAATATGATCATACTACAATAAGAAAGTGAAATATAATTGGATAATCACCGGCACGTGATGTGGTATGGTTTATTTGTAATTGTGTCTCTCCAACACGGGGGCAATAAATGTCCTTCTTTTGTTTCAACTTTCAAATGTTTCCTGCATTGTTGACATTTGTCTGAATAAAGCCCACTGTATTGTGATAACCAATTCTGTCGACAAATAAACATTTCAATTAATATTTACATGTTGTATTTGATTGATGATTCCAAATATACCAAATTCCGAAAACAGCAGACTTCGTAGGGATCGAAATAAATTCCCAATTAAACACAAAAAGTTTCAAACAGGATTCAAATAGTTGTTGTTGTTGTTGTCATCTTATTTTACATCGATTAAATTTAAAGCTAGCTTACTATATACAAATGTACAAAGTAGACTAATCTAAATCGATGAACATATTAACATAAATAAACATAGCTAAAAAATAGCTAAAAGAAAATTCGCCACTAAACACGACCGTCTCTAAGAAATCTGCCAAGCCGTCTGAAGGCTTTTCAAACCAACCAGACCTCCTGCTTTGAGAATTTCGGAGTCAATCGCAAACAAATCCCGAAATTTCTAAGTACACCTCTTCAGGAAAAAGTATCAATCTAGCACTGCTAATAACATCAAGCAGTGAAATAAAAGGTACACATGCTGGTGAGTCAGGAAAAAGTATCAATCTAGCACTGCTAATAACATCAAGCAGTGAAATAAAAGGTACACATGCTGGTGAGTCAGGAAAATGTATCAATCTAGCACTGCTAATAACATCAAGCAGTGAAATAAAAGGTACACATGCTGGTGAGTCAGGAAAATGTATCAATCTAGCACTGCTAATAACATCAAGCAGTGAAATAAAAGGTACACATGCTGGTGAGTCAGGAAAATGTATCAATCTAGCACTGCTAATAACATCAAGCAGTGAAATAAAAGGTACACATGCTGGTGAGTCAGGAAAATGTATCAATCTAGCACTGCTAATAACATCAAGCAGTGAAATAAAAGGTACACATGCTGGTGAGTCAGGAAAATGTATCAATCTAGCACTGCTAATAACATCAAGCAGTGAAATAAAAGGTACACATGCTGGTGAGTCAGGAAAATGTATCAATCTAGCACTGCTAATAACATCAAGCAGTGAAATAAAAGGTACACATGCTGGTGAGTCAGGAAAAAGTATCAATCTAGCACTGCTAATAACATCAAGCAGTGAAATAAAAGGTACACATGCTGGTGAGTCAGGAAAATGTATCAATCTAGCACTGCTAATAACATCAAGCAGTGAAATAAAAGGTACACATGCTGGTGAGTCAGGAAAATGTATCAATCTAGCACTGCTAATAACATCAAGCAATGAAATAAAAGGTACACATGCTGGTGAGTCAGGAAAATGTATCAATCTAGCACTGCTAATAACATCAAGCAATGAAATAAAAGGTACACATGCTGGTGAGTCAGGAAAATGTATCAATCTAGCACTGCTAATAACATCAAGCAGTGAAATAAAAGGTACACATGCTGGTGAGTCAGGAAAATGTATCAATCTAGCACTGCTAATAACATCAAGCAGTGAAATAAAAGGTACACATGCTGGTGAGTCAGGAAAATGTATCAATCTAGCACTGCTAATAACATCAAGCAATGAAATAAAAGGTACACATGCTGGTGAGTCAGGAAAATGTATCTACTGTTTGAAAAATCGTTCAGGTAAAATTATGCAACCAATTTGGAAAATCTCGACCCCATCATCTTACCGAGGCTGAAACATGATTTTTGTGATTTGTGAGAGAAATTAGGTACATGGATGATTGTCAACTTACAACAAATGCTTTAGCAGCTCGTTCATTTTCAGTTGGAGAATAAAAGTTCAACAAAGCCGCTTGGCTGACGTCTGTTATCTGAAAGAAAAAAGGAGATTTAAACGTAAGCACTTGTAATCGCTCTGACTGCAATTTACATCTCTTTCAGAACTGTGCGAGCTAACATCAGTTCATTCAACGTTGAAAATTGAGGCTTAAGTAGTTAGTCTGTGAAAAGAGTGGTATTTTCTTATGACGTACGGGCAGCAAAAGAAGAGGTAATGGCAAAATGCGAGAGACAAAAATTAGCTAATGGTAAATATGGTACACGTTTTTTCAAAAGAAACTTGATAAGACCATAGTACTAAAAAATTCTTGATCCAACATCAAAATTTTCGCATTTTAGCACTGACTGTTTCTTAATTTGTTTCTTATTCTTTAAATGCATGAACTATCATAAATTTTGTCGAATACTTCTTCTGATATTTTTCATGACATTTAAAACATCTTTAAAAAGCGTTCTATTGCATGCAAAACAAAGAAAGCTGGTTGGCATTAACCAAGAATGGAGATTCAACGACTTTGTTGCCATAGTAACCTTGAATTCAAGTTTTAAAAAATTTGTTGCTACTTGTCGGACCTAGCTAGTTCTAAAGTTTCTTAAATTCTTGGCAATATCATTACTATTTTTTAATGAAAAAGATTATTAAAAGAATAACGAGTACTCTTCCAATATCTAAAATATTCTTCTAAAATATTCTTCTACATTGATTTCTAGCAATTTTCCAAAAATAAAGACCGTTTTAGACTGATTACATTAATTTTCAGTATCACTCATTGAAATCGACAACATCGCTTAAACTTGTGCGACAAAAATAGAAACATTAATTAAAACATATTGAACAAAGTGCAAGGAATCATGTGGTAAGTATTGCATTGTTACCAAAAAAGTAAAATTCTCCTGTGAAATATTCACAACTTTTAAACAACCAATTTACTCCAAAGAATATGTTTCAGTCACAAGAATAGTGTTTAAGTCACAATTAATGGAAATGCAATTCGTAAATACATGAGAAAAAATGAGCGAACTTACCTTTCTGAAAGTTAGATACTTTGACGGACTCCAAAGATCCTAAAGCAAACAGATGGACTAAAATCTAATTCATTCATAGCAAAATTTGTCATAGCGGTGCAGTCAAAAAAGCATACAAACTATGAGGTGTGGAGCCATCTACTACGTGGATGATAAAAAAGTTAGCAACTTTGTTGGGCTGTGGAATAAAAATGAGTGGTGGATTTGGGACAATGAAATATCAACCTATCAGCCAAAAGCCAGCTTAGATGCGAAAACTTTGTTTGGTAAAATCAGTGATCTTTTAGATCCAGCAATTAGCAAAATGCTAATACGAAGCTTGTATGTGAACCAGAATTTAAATTTCGATTCTGTTTTATGACTTATTTGCCATTAACATTTAAATTCTATTCCTGAAACATATAATTCTATTGAATTCCATTGGAGTCACGAATCATTAAAGAATTACAGCGTTCTGTTCGGCAGAAGGGAAATTACAAAACGAGGCAACATTAGAAAAGTTTTTTAAAGGCTTTAGTAGGGCTTGTATAGGCGAGAGTAGCTCAAGCAATGGGCCCCTAGTGGGAACTTTAACAACGCGGAACACGCTAAAAACCTACCAAGCAATCATTCTTCCTGATGTCTTCAGAAACATTTCGTATGATAACTCTGTCTAGGCATCCACCAGTGAAAACAATCAATGCACACATAACTCCTTTTATTGTAACCTAAATGAAATCGTTAACAGCTAATTATGGTCTTTGTCGATGTCTTGGGGATGCTATGCTACTAAATCTTACAAAGAAGGGAGCTATTAAATATATCTGACCTGATTTTCATGGGGTGTCATTCACAAAAATTCACTGAGAGGTAAGTGACCTAAAGAGGTTTTTCCACGAGAGGATGAAGTAAAACTGCGTCTTACTTTGGTACAGAGCCTGAGAAGTCTATTTGTATAAACACAGTTTGTTGCTCTATGAATAGATACATTGACTTACTTTCAAACAAGGAATTTTCTGGTCAGCAATGTTTATTGCAAGATCTTGGTTCTTTGCTTGCAGGATTGGACAAATTACTTCCAGAAATCTAGGAAGGAAAGTGTTGACTGTCATATCACTGGCCATTCTGCACAAGAGAATACCAAAAAACAAAGCCACTTTGGTTGAGTTACATAAATAGCATTCATTAGCTTCTGATGTTAAAAGTAAATACAGGCTCATCCTAAAACCGGATCTCCACTAGGTGGCAAAATGTCAAGCCGCGAAGAGTAGGACGTATTCCTACTATTCGCGCTTCGACATTTTTGAGCGGCAACAACTCAACTAGCGAATTAAATTTCCGGAAAATTTTCCGCCTAGAAATCTTTTCGCCTTGTGGTGATCAGGCTTAAAACAGATATAATTTGTTCGTTGTAAGCAATGTTTTGAGCTATTCCTTTCATCTTCAAACAGAGAAACTGGTGATTTTGCATACTTTCATATGCTGACTTCTATGTAGGTAAAATATCTGCACTTCTGCGTGCATACTTCAATAGGAGAAACATTTCTTGAAACATTGCTTACATAGAAAAATCAGAGTTATGATGTGATATCTGTGATTTTGAGAACAACAAACAGCAATATGACAAATACTGAAAAAAAATCAAACAAAATCAAACAGTCAAAAAACTGGAATATCTGAAAAATGTACCCAAAGAACATCAAACCTTCTACTGTCTTTGAACTTTTTACTGTTGTCAAAAGGAAATCTTTCAGGCTCTGGGTATTTTCTTTTAAGGCTTTTCAATGCACTGCTAGCATCTGCATTTAACTAGAAATAACATAGATGCAGTTGGTAGACAAATGTGAGGTGTGCTTAAAGTAATGTATATGCTGTGTTTACAGTAATGAAATAATTTTAAAGACTAAAATCGTGCAAATCGGTTGAAAATTCACTGAGTTACAAGCTCTCGAAGATAAAAAATATGCGATAGCTGAAACTAGAGAACCCCCCCACCCCAGATTACTCCTATTGCAGAAAGCTCGAAGACGGAGGTAAGAGAAGCTTATCCAATGTCATACCTCTTGTTTCTATCAGAGCAAACCAAATAGGACCTTTAAAGTAAATTATTTCTTGCGATCGTTCTATAAATTTCCTTACCATTGTGTAAGTCCAAAAACAGTGGTTCAAAACATAATCGGCGAGATACTGAATCTGTTTCCTCAACGCATCCATATGCTTGACAGTTAGGTTATCGAAAACCTGTTTAAATCCAACTTGGTTCGCCCTGAAACAATTGAGAAATAACAGAAACGACGGCCTATGGGACTTTAACAAAAAAGCCATTTTGAGGCCTCTGGTTTCAGCACTCACACAAATTTGAACTTCAAATGCTTGTAACTCCATGAATTTTTAGCGGATTTGCAAGATTCTTGTGTCAAAAACTAATCTAAAATCTCAGGAAAAGGGTGACTTAACCAAGGGTGCATTCAGTGTATCGTTATTTTTTAGTATTTAATCAAACGTCGAACAATTTTTTTGAGACACCCTGTATATATTGTGATAACTTGACTGAAATATAATAAAATAGTAAAATTTGTTCTTTCAGAACCTTTTAAAGGAGCTCTGTCACACAGGTGATTGGTTTAAAGAACAAAGCTTAGACAAAGAGAAGGAGCTAGAACCCAGACTCTTTGAACTAATCGCATGATAAAAATTCAGTTCCATTCGCAAAACAATCTCTATCGAATTCTTTTCTGATAATCCTGCTATAATACAAATATTTAATCCCCTTTTACAATCCCAGCCAATTATGAGTGAGACGGATTGCCTTTAAGATCTACACATCAAATGCCTCATGTTTTCTTCTCAAATTAAATTCCCTTTTAAGAGCGGGCCAGTGACTAACAAACTTGCATGAAATTTCTTTACAGAAATACTAACAGAAGATGAAATACTAACAGAAGATGAAATACTAACAGAAGATGAAATACTAACAGAAGATGAAATACTAACAGAAGATGAAATACAAACAGAAGATGAAATACTAACAGAAGAAGAAATACTAACAGAAGATAAAATACTAACAGAAGATGAAATACTAACAGAAGATAAAATACTAACAGAAGATGAAATACTAACAGAAGATGAAATACTAACAGAAGATGAAATACTAACAGAAGATGAAATACTAACAGAAGATGAAATACTAACAGAAGATGAAATACTAACAGAAGATGAAATACTAACAGAAGATGAAATACTAACAGAAGATGAAATACTAACAGAAGATGAAATACTAACAGAAGATGAAATACTAACAGAGGATGAAATACTAACAGAAGATGAAATACTAACAGAAGATGAAATACTAACAGAAGATGAAATACTAACAGAAGATGAAATACTAACAGAAGATGAAATACTAACAGAAGATGAAATACTAACAGAAGAAGAAATACTAACAGAAGATGAAATACTAACAGAAGATGAAATACTAACAGAAGATGAAATACTAACAGAAGAGGAAATACTAACAGAAGATGAAATACTAACAGAAGATGAAATACTAACAGAAGATGAAATACTAACAGAAGATGAAATACTAACAGAAGATGAAATACTAACAGAAGATGAAATACTAACAGAAGATGAAATACTAACAGAAGATGAAATACTAACAGAAGATGAAATACAAACAGAAGATGAAATACTAACAGAAGAAGAAATACTAACAGAAGATAAAATACTAACAGAAGATGAAATACTAACAGAAGATGAAATACTAACAGAAGATGAAATACTAACAGAGGATAAAATACTAACAGAAGATGAAATACTAACAGAAGATGAAATACTAACAGAAGATGAAATACTAACAGAAGATAAAATACTAACAGAAGATGAAATACTAACAGAAGATGAAATACTAACAGAAGATGAAATACTAACAGAAGATGAAATACTAACAGAAGATGAAATACTAACAGAAGATGAAATACTAACAGAAGATGAAATACTAACAGAAGATAAAATACTAACAGAAGATGAAATACTAACAGAAGATGAAATACTAACAGAAGATGAAATACTAACAGAAGATGAAATACTAACAGAAGATGAAATACTAACAGAAGATGAAATACTAACAGAAGATGAAATACTAACAGAAGATGAAATACTAACAGAAGATAAAATACTAACAGAAGATGAAATACTAACAGAAGATGAAATACTAACAGAAGATGAAATACTAACAGAAAAAATTCGATTTCTCCCCTGAAATACTACAATAGAATGGTGTTGATTTCTTGAATAAATTTCTTCAATTTTCTCTATTTGTTATAGTTCATCAGAATTAAAAAGATTCTTACAATGCAGGTCTTGCTCACATTAACATAAGAAGAATTCTTTACATCGCAATAGGAATCCTAAAGCAATATGAAAGACATTTTGTGAACAAGAATACATCTTTTCAACTAATGGCCTTGCTTTGGAAATTTTTGAAAATTTCTTGATAGTACAAAATTTCAAACCTGAGATTTGGATTCAGCACCCCAAGTTTAGTCTAACTGCAAATGTTCATGTTCCTGGAGTATGCGATTTTGATTTTATGGCAAAAACAAATTTGAGAATCTATATGGGATTTGAATATCAAAATTGTTTGGGATGTAACTTTACACCCCCAGTCATTATTTATAGTCAAATCCCTTATAAATTCTCAAATTTGTTATCCTCATAAAAAAATTTGCTAACACTAAGGCCATGAAAGTTTGCAATTATTAGGGTGCTGGATGTAAATATGGGGTCAGAATTTCATATGACGCAGGCTGGGGAAATTGTGGGGAATCTGAAACAAGGCTGCTTAGCTGAAAAGGGGCATCCTTACGCAAGACAACAATGTTAATATGCATAAGGCTGATACTGTACATACCTTAGAAACCCAGGAATAAGCATGCAAAAGATCTTTATAGATTGACGATTTATCTTCACCAGGATCAAGTGAGATCAAACCACAATTCCCAAGGGCAACTGGTTGTGTATCTGGAAGCTTTGAGAAGTTGCTTGCTGTTTTCTCTAATTTGCTGGGAAAAATTTTCTACATGAAGAAAGGCTCTCAAAAAAGGAATAACATTATGATGATAATATGCAATGAAATTCAACAAAATCTACATTGATCAAGTTGATCAAGTTCTAATCATGCATGCAGCCGATATGTTACTAAGAACCATGGGAATAAACTATCACAATCGCATAATCCATAGGTTTAACTCACCATTGCAATAGTGCTATTATTGCTGCTCAGTTGCCAAACCTATTTATCAATATCTTTTCTTCCTCTCTAGCAATTAAATCTTCTTTTTTTTCACATTATTATTATTGTTATTTTTTTTCCTTTTTTTCTTTTTTTTTTCCTTTTCCTTTTAACATCAACAGAGCCTTCATTATTGAAGTAGTTGATTAAATTCGTAGAAGTAGAAGTGCAAACTGGTCAAAATTGCGTAATCAATTACTCATTTCAAACTCCTTCAAGCCAAAATCATGCTTCTCTCAAGCTTTAGCTAACTTCTGGAAAAGTGTGCCACCTTGAATTCAAGTATGCAAACAACGCATTCTTGAGATTAGGCACTTGTACTGCACATTCTTACAACATTAATGACAATGCGTAATTTCAACGAAGTCCCAGTTTCCATTTTATGAGGACCTTCTTTGAGACGGGGTCCTACTCTTAAAATGTTCTGCATGGAAGGTTATTTGTTCTATAATTCTAATGCTAACCTGTGACATGACTGTATATCTTTTATTGTATCTCTAACTCTATTCAATGATGCATCGGATTCTTGACTGTTCCATGAAGTGAATGTTTCCAGAAGTTGATGAACATTGTCTTGCAATTCTTTTGTGGCCTTTAAGGCACTCAAAACTTCAGCTGAGAATATGGCTACATTCGTATTCTTTAATCCAGTACTGGTAGTAGTGGGATTTGACATTTTCTTTTGCAGAAGAGGAGACAGAAATTTCAAGTCTGTTTTGTTTATGATCCAGGCTGGTGGAGAGAAAAGATGATATGTTTATGTACCCGTCAATTGCTGTATTAAGCATACATCTTGAACGATTGTACTAGGGTATCAGCGGTAAATTCCGGCCGGCGGTATTTGCCGGACAATCAGTTTATGAAACCCGTTTTACAAAATCCTTCAATCGCAAAGCAAACTTGCATTTTATTTTCATGTTCTCCATCTCTTACTCGATCTTTTCACATACCTCGAGTTTTTTAAATAAATTCCTGCTCACTGTAAATCCCTCATAAACAAACAGTGCTCCTGTTTGCGTTCGAAAAGATGGTGTCAACGTTGCTTCTGGCGATAAATGGGTCAACGATATTCAACTTGTCAGATATGCAAGCAAATCAGAGTGATGCCACTGAAAACTACACAACTAACTTTCAAGAGTTAACCGAATAAAAAGGAAAAGAATCGCCAACGAAACGTAGCGTTTTGCACGCCAAATCGACGATCAACTTTGCGTCCGAAACATACCGCCACGCGAAAATTTTGGCCCAAACCACCCAACTGAACCCAACGGAAAAGAAGTCGAGGTACAGAAATCACAGGAAGATGCAAATAATTGCAAACTGTTAAGAAAAGAAACACAAAATGATGTAAGTTGAGCGTGATAATTTTGTTTTTCAATTTGGAAGGAAAGTCTCGGCTCCTTAGACCTCCAAACCTTAACTGTACGGAATTTACCGCCGATAGGCTTTTGATTGGGAATGAAATCTGAAAAGAAAGAAATCTTAAGCTCTGCTGCAGCCGAAAAACTGGTTGAGTTAAACTTCTATGTTTCATCTTTTTTTGCTTGAACACTGCATATGTTTTTTCTTCAATATCTACCAAACGAATACTGACTTTATGGATGCGTCAACTTTCTCTCTGCTCCTCTTCTTGCTCTCTCGTCACATCCGTCTGCCCTCCAGCTTTCAAAACCCTTTTCAAAAAGGCCGCTCTTTTTGAAATGCCTCGTTCTTAAAGTCTACAAACCTTTGTTGTTGTTGTTGTTGTTGTTGTTGTTGAAGAGTCTTTGTCGTTGTTGTTGTCCCACGGAAAAATTTTTGCGGGAACTGACGTGGACATGTTTTGGTGCTGGAATCCTCGATGAAGATAAGATCAATGATAAGTACAGATGTTTGCACAAAATGGAAACAAAGCATTAGAATTCCAATGAACTGATTGATTTATGTTGCTGAATATTTAAAGATCTAATGGTGAGATCGGAGATTAAGATAAATGGATTTTTAGTGACACGTGTGATAAACGGTGGCCTTGAATGCCGGTGGATTGGGAAGACCAGTCAGCTGTAAATATGACCAGAAATAGAGGAATCTGATCGTTTGTGTGTGGGGTTTATCAAAGAATATATAACGAAGAACGGGCTTTAAAAGCAAAGATCTAGCATTAAACTTGCCAACAGAGTATCCAATCTTGAAGAAAAGCATTCCATAATAGTAAGGGGATAGTCGACTGACTTCCTGCTTTATGAAGATTGACATGCTTGTTTCTGATCAATAAACCTACTCCAAAACACCAGAAAAACATATCACCACCAAATTGATCAATTCAAATGCAGCATTCTCTAAATATGAAATTGAAAGAACGTGTCATTTTAACCTTAGCTCTAAGCATCAGTATTTTGTTCATATTACACATGAAATCTTCTCAAAAGAAGAATCTTGATCAGTCACCAATAGAAGAAGTTGATGATGGAAAAGAAAAAGACATTCAGAGTATATTTGATTTAGATGGAAAACATTCACATAGAAAAAGAGAAACTGTCGACAAGAAAGAAAGCACAGATTTAATTTCATTAAATAATGAGAATAATGAGAAATTAGAGAAAATAGTTTATGATAAAGCTGAAGAAAAAACTAGAAATGAAAATAATAATGAATCTGAAGAAAATGAAGCCAAAGAACATTTGTCAAAATTAGAGGACAGTTTAGACAATTCACCAAAAATTGATCCATGGGACAAATGGTGGACAATGGTGGAAGAGAGACATGTCACAAGACCTGGAGATGATAAAAGTATGAATGACATTCTTCATGCTTTAGCAATGAATAAAATCATTAGTGCCAGTGTTGGAGCAAAGGGAACTCAGTTGAAAGCATTTCTTAAATTGGATGGATCATCACACCAAAAAGTGGTCTTCAAACCTATGAGGTAGAGAAACAAAAATTATCGTAGCTCCCACTTACACTGTGTTTCATTCAGTGAGTACTCCCCCAAAACTCTTCAGAATGGTAGGAAAAATAAATTCCAGATAAATATTACAATTTATATATCCCAATTTACAAACTGATGGACAAGTTTTCAGTAGGACGATTAAACAGAGGCAAAAATTGTGTGGGGGTAATGGAGGGGTCATACAGTATCTGTGGAATTTCAATTTCAAAATTATTGATACATTTAAATCAATATCCAGTAGGGCAGCCAAACAAGAGAGTAATACCACCTCAAAACCCCATAACTGCTTATCAAGCAAGAATGTGCAAGTTTACAATAAATACATGCAGTAGAAACATGGAAGGAGGGGAGAAAGTAAACAAATTCACCTCACCACACCCAATGTAATAATATAGTTCATAGCCGATTTGTCGATGAATATCACTATCTCTATGAACATCATCATAATCATCATCATCATGACCATCCTCATCATCATCATCATCATATCATCATCATCAATATCTGTATAAGACAGATGTGATTCAGCTTTGTAAACACATGCCCAAAATTTCAATAAACGAATTTCAAACAGATCTGACTTTCATCCCTGTCTTTATATTTTTTCATTTCATTCAGGTTTTTGAATGCTTTATTTGCACAGGTATCCAAGGGATCATGTTATTGAAGGAAAAATTTATGATGGTTTTGATAGGCACAATGGTGAAATAGCTGCATTTCATTTGGACAGGTATGCTGTTAGTACTTTTCTATATCAACACCTAAAGCATCATTTGCAATTATACAACAAACCAAGGATAACCAAGAATTAGAAATAAAGGACCCAGCAATGATGCCTGTGGTACAGATGCTGTAATATTTATACCAAAGAATCCTCTGCTTTTGAAGCAACTGGGTCTTTTCAAAGAAGAAAGAACCTCTCAAAGAAACAGCTATTTATGGACAGTTTTTACTGGTCTTCCAGGAATGTGGAAAACTGGTGCATTATAACAAAATCACCATTTCGGCACAATTGTCAGAATAGTTCTTGCTTTTTGTCGTAGAACTCAATTCAGCTTGAGGTGAAAAGTTGGAATTAGTTGACTAAAATTAAGGACAAAAATTCTTCAGCATTTCAAACATTGTGTTTCAGGATCTTGGGTTTCAACAGAGCCCCACCAGTTGTTGGCAGAAGAGTAAATTTGAAGAAAGAATTTAAACCAGTGACTGAGAATCGATTATTGAAAACATTTTTCACTAATGGTAAGACTCATCATTATGGAAATAGTGGTCTGTGTACAGCCTGAACTCCTCCTGTTTAGGATGCACACAGGCTGGAAATAGGGGGCTTGTAAGGAAATAACGTTAACTTGATCTTTTAATGCTGTCCCTGCCACTGATGCTAATTAGGGATATTTTAACTTGTATTTTGATAGTTGCTAGGTAAATTGAATGCTAACTATTTTGTGTTGTTTTAGCATATTGTAAATATAAAATTGTTTTTGAATAAACAAGACACTATACAACATTTGAAAACAATAGATTTGGTGTTGAAACCATACGTACAGTACATTAAATGCAAACAATTTTGGATCATATAATTTTTGGACGTTTCAAATATCTGAAAAATTTTAGGGTCCAAAACTTTTTGTAATTTGAAGTATATACTGTCTTCAGTGTTGTGAAATGTTCAGAAGTGAACAAAAATCATAAGAAAGGATTTCTACTGTTCAGAGATATGATGCTTAACTTACTGTACAAACACTTTGCATAGAAAGTGAAGTGCTCAAAGGGCAATTCAGGGAAACCTCAACAATTTTCTAATGTAAGATTCTGGCCAGGATCCCTTTGAAAACTTGAAATGTACCACACTTGCTAAAATGACAAGTTTTTTATGACCAAAGAGCCAAAGAAACTTGCAAACTGACTGTATTCCATAATCATCCAAGATTTTTTCAAAAGTTGCCAAAATGCAGTGACAAATGTCCAAAAATTTTTTTTTGAAGACAGTTCATCTGAAACATACTTTTTTGAAGTCTGAAATATGTCCTTCTGTATCTTTCAACATCTTTAGAAAGTTAAGCATGATTATTTATCACAATTACTGTATAATATTCACTCCTTTTTCAACAGATGATGGGGATGAATGTTTCTATGGAGTTTGTTATTATTGCAAAAAGGCTGAGGCCGCGTGTGCCAATGGGGACATAATGGAAGGATCAGTGACAATTTGGTTACCACATGGATGGGAACTTGGGAAAATGAGGCATCCTTGGCAGAGAACATACAATAAACGAAAAGCAAGGTGAAATATTTTACTGTACCGTTACTGCATTGAATCATGAGGTTTAACTTATTTGGGGGTGTATTTGACTGTTAATTCCAAACCTACCAAACTCTTAAAACAGTAAACTTTACAGAGACATTGGCATCTATTTTGTCATTAGGTGGGAGCTGGACCAAAACTATTGCCAAGATGTCATGTCAGTATCGCCATATAATTCAGGACCAAGATTATTGGATATTATGGACACATCAATATTTGACTTTCTAATAGGTAAGAATTCAAAAGTTTATGTTTTTCTTGTTCATTGTAAAACTCGACAGCATTTTATGTGCATTTGTAAAGGGCCTCTGTGATCAAATCGTAAAAAAATGTGTAAGTGCCATTGTATTAGGCATTTGTCCATTGTTTCCTATAGTTTGTTTGGTGGCTTCACCCAGCCACCAAAAAGAAACTGTCAAAATCCACTCATATCCTTGCAAGAGATACAGTATGAACGTTTGATTTATCTCTCTGTAAAGTGAGATGATCCTCAAAGTGTCACTTTCATTTTGAAGAAAAGATGAACAGAGTGTGATCTTTCATTGGGAAACTCCAAAATCACCATTTCAATAAAACTTTGCTGAAGCCCATTTAATCACAGGGAGCCCAGGAATAATTGGCAAACTCAAAACATAAATTGTACAAATTTTCTAGAATAGGAGTTCCGTAGGAAACTGCAAAGGATTTGCGAAGCCTTTTGCGAAGCCTTGAAATGGATGCTGCGAAGGACTCGTGTCCTTCGCAGCTCAACGCCTTACGAGTCCTTCGCAGCATCCATTTCAAGGCTTCCCAAAAGGCTTCGCAAATCCTTTGCAGTTTCCTACGGAACTCCTATTCTAGAAAATTTGTACAATTTATGTTTTGAGTTTGCCAATTATTCCTGGGATCCCTGTGATTTAATATACAGTGTTCATGCTCCCTCCACAGGAAATGGAGACAGACATCACTATGAGACTTTTAAAAAAGGAGGCACACATGGAATGCTCCTTCATCTTGACAATGGAAAAAGGTGACATCAATCTTTACCCATGATATTGATGCCAAGTTTATTGTCCTGTCTCTCCTATTGCTCCTTGCTCTATGGATGTTAACTTTAATTTGCTTCTGCCTTTCTTTTAACAAAATTACTTTCGCAAATTTTCTCCACCTTCCATCACAGCTTTCAACTTATTGCAGTCTTTCTCGTGAGAACTAATTTCCAAGCTTTTGCCCTTTCAACTGCGAAGGAGCGAGCCCTTTGAATTAAGGGGGTTGTATGACTGTGGAGAAAGACAGCAATATCCAGTCCCTGTTGTAAGACATTCAATTACCACTTTTTGTAGATAGGTTCTTTAGAACAAATCTAGGTTGATATGATGATAAATCACAAGATTGTCATATTCTGACTGGTGTCTCATACTTTTTCCACTAATGACTTATCTTTTACCTCTTAACACACGTATTCAAAAAGGTGTTGTGCATAGTGACATGATCACATGCAAAGATCTGGGCGCAATCTTGGAGCATGATGACATTTCAATGGGAAAAAGGTGACAATTGATGGAAAAACTATGATACACTATGTCATATCTTACCACCAATCATACTAACCTCTTTAGACTTATTCTTTAGGAACAACAATGAATTTATACTGTACCTTTTCATAAATTTGAAAGATTTGATAGAAAGAAGATTTGAATAATTCAAAACTTTCTTTCTTCATAGCTTTGGAAATCCTGATTTGGACGAACTGTCAATTTTAGCACCCATAATGCAATGCTGCAGGTATGTAAATAGTGGCGTTTGTGATCTGTGGTTGAGGCATATAAAAAGCCTAAGAATGAATGTTGTAGTTTCATCAAACTGGCTGTGAAATGTTCATGATATGGCAAACAAGACCCTTTAATGTTATACACAACGTTGACTTGAAGGATCTTATGAAGAAACTGTTAAGACATTTCAGCATTCAAAATGTGATAATTTTGCAAAAATTCTTTGTTTTTATAAGAACTATGCGTATTGATCTCTGTATGACTGGGTACAAAATTGATTTTTCTGGTATAGTTGTCTGTTAGTTGTTTCATATATCTTGCTGAATGTTTTGTTGACCTAAATTTATGCAAAACACATCATCTTAAGCTCTGCTGTTATTTTTTAGCCTTCGCAAGAGTACCTATGAAAGATTAAAGAAAATCCCCACAGATGACGAATCTCCAAATTCGCTTGGTTCACGGCTGCGCAGTTCTCTCCTTTCAGACCCCATTTCTCCAGTGATGTCAGAGCCTCATTTCAAGGCATTGAATAGGAGGCTGGGAACAGCAATTAACATTTTGAAGAACTGCATTAATTTAAATGGATTAGATAATGTAATAAAAGATGATGGATTTTAGCATCACCTTTCATTGGAATTTTTAGTAGATGAAATAAATTGATATTTATAATTTTTGAAATTAGTGAAATAGATATTTGTTAAAATTATGAACATACCTTTTATTCTCATACCCATCCCAATCACATTGAAATTTAACACAATAGATCCTTAAGCTATTCTTAGAAAGAGTTTTGACGGAACAAAATTTTATATATTTATAAACAAAGGCTTGATTGAGTGATGTTCGGGCTTTTTATGCACATTCGAAAATTCTAAAGAATGTATAAAATATCATTTGATCTACCTTCTTTTTGGGAATAGCAACAACAACAACAACAACATTTACAATTTTTGCTTAAATTGGGACTTACGGATTTTCAGGTAGAAAGTTGAGATGGAGAACCATAGATTCTTCTGTGTACTCAAAAACGACGCTTAGGCGTGGTCTCAGAAGTGAGGCAAGCAACCCTCAACAACTAGAAATTTTAATTGCTGCGGTGAAGCTCATGGAAGCTAATTGGCCTTCAAATGGCGAACTCCTGGCTCTCAGTGAAAGGTTTGCTGATTCTTGGGTTTAGGGAACATTCACTTCGATGTTTGCGGCTTTCGTTCATGGCTAATATCACTGAAAACTTGAATTTTTGTGTGTTTTAGCATCGGAGGTTCGAGCCGGAAGCTCAGGCCCATCCGCCATTGCCAGGAGCACTCAGTTTTTCATACTGAGTTGCTATGGTTTCCATATCTAGTCATGAAATTAAGGGAGAAAACTTGTCCAATTTTCAATGTAAAAGTCCATGAGTCGTAGTTTCAATATTTAAGCGTCTATCGGTCGATCATAGCGATAACTGCGAATATGCAATCAGTCTATATTGATATTTTCAGAAATAGGCTCGAACGTGGAATTCTCGCTCCCATCGAAACCTGCATTGTCCTAATTTCTGATTCCATAAAATGAGTGATTTTACCAAACAGAAATTTTACATCTAAGTTAACCTTTTACTGATGGATTAACATTCTAGTTTTGAATATCAGCCACGTACATTGTATTCTATAGCCCATCAAACAAGTCAGCCGTTCTTGACTCACACAGGCGGTCAATGCATTTTTTTCGAAATAAGAACTTTTGAAAAACCAGGATGAAAAGATTCTCACATGAATGGGTGCATTGAAGATTTCAGGCTGCAGTTTTGTATGCGTTAATTAGCTGTAATGTAGCTATTTCATTTCTTAGCCTACTTTAAATAGATATTTAACTAAAAATAATAATAGTCGAGGAAGGCTCTAACATTGAAATTTTACTGTACTTCGCACAAAAACTTATCATCACCTAAAAAAGACGCAGGCGACATTCGTCCTCATTTATTCCTCGCCATTCAAGTTTGTCAGATAATCAAAATCGCAAAGATAGCGTTTTTGACTCTATTCCAGTTGAAATGTTTCAAGAAATGGTGCCAACCCTTTTCAAAAAGCAAGGATTGCTGCCCGATTGCTGTTTCCAAGTGTCATAGATTCCTATTAAATACATGATAAGAAACAATATGCTTGTACAGCATGACGAGCAAACGAGAAAGCTAGGAAACTCTACTTCGAAATTGATTCAAAATGGCAGAAAATGTCTCGACTGCAGACAATGCAGCTGCTAGTGAAGGGAGAAGGCGCTAATTGTTCAACAGCATAAAAGAAAAGTTGGCAAGTCAAAATCCTTTAAATGGTTCTCTGGAAAACATGGACGGAGAAGAAGCAAGCTTTCCATAAACAACGGTAGATCAAAAATTGGTATTTTAAACATGTAAGTAATAAATTACTGTTGAACAGTTCATAACAGAAAGCATATGATAGAGCAAGCAATATAAATGTCTGATTCAGAAAAGACTTGACACTTGAAGAATCATTAAAATTTTGTTTTGCTACCAATCTACCCAGTGATCAATGTTGTAAAGCAAATGAATCTTTTTTCGTTAACGACAAAGCATCAAATTTCGATTTCGAGGAAAGAGAAAGTCACCAGAGTTTAAAGACCAAAAATAAAACATAAAAAGTTGTCAAATCTACATTAGTAATATTTGAATTCTTCTTAACTTTACAATAATATTGTGAGACTATGATTCTGAATTCTTACTTGTCATTTGCTTTAATAGTTCATCATCTTTCCGCTACTTTAGAAGACATTCACGTCACATCTCATGCTTTGAGGTCCAATATCTCTGTTGATACTAACGAGCCTTTGTCACCTCACCGTTTGAAATTGACTGACAATTTGCCTTGAGTCACCTACAACGTATCGACTGTTCATGACACGACTCTTCACAAAACTTCATTAATATATAAACTCACATTTACAGTATGCACACAGATGCAGAGCGTAACATTGAAGATTGTAGGTATCTTCTCACTTCTTTTTCTTTGATCTCTTTCCTTCACCTGGAATAAAGATCAAATATTTTTAATTTCAACAATTGATTCGTCTTTATCCATTAGTTTATTCCAAGTGAGCTGGCAAGATTTCAAGCTATTTCTTACAGAGCGGAAACGAAGCGCGCCTCCGCACTAAAAGTTTCGAAAATGAAAGATGGAAAACAACAAGCCACGTAACCTTGCAACGTGGCGGTCGCAGGAAATTGTCAATTCATAATGTCCTGCAGGAAATTTCTCAATATATAACTCCTTTTTGTGTATTATGCACTGTTTTCTCAGTTTTCATGATGAAAGTTACTTTACTTATAAGATCAAGCAAGTTTCCGAACATATATCGAATCCCATGTACGGTTTTTATGAATATAGGGCATACAACAAACATGAGATAAAGGGAGAACTTGATTTCCCTCATGCCTCGTAGAATTCATAAATGATTTCATTCGCAAGTTTCCAACTTAATCAGCTGCAAACTTCCTCCAAATTCATGCCAGTCGTTGGAGCATGACCTCTTTAAGACTAGTCGATATTTTCACTCTTGTGTTCTTGCAGGAACTTTACAGATTATTTTCGTTTGGTCACAGATAGGGAAATATTTTGTCATGCCCTGGTCCAATGTACAATTCATCATGGCCTGACACAGTGGATGGCTTTTTTGGTATATCAAGCATAAAGGAGCTCAATCTGAGCATGGGTGGTTAGACACTGCAGGTGTGCTTCATTGCCACTATCTTCAAACCTCCTCCACAGAAAAATGAAAATTTTCCTCCGCAGCATCATATAAAATATCAACATGACCAGAATTCTTAAGAGGTTCTAAGAAAATTCTGAATCCTTGACAAGAGTTGTAAGTGGTATGAATGAAAGGATGAAAGACTCTAAAATTTCTCAACGATTCTTGGGCAACCAAACAGGTAGGTGTTAATATTGTATGTCTATTGCCTGTACTGAAGACCAGCATTTCATGATACTGTATACCAAATTGGAATAATCTAAGAAAAATAATGTGAACTTTTGCTTCATCCTGTGAGCTCATCAATTTCATCACAACCTTTTACTCTCCATGAATGGCAAACACTTGTTCATTCCAACAAATCTAAATGGAAAATTTACCAACCTTTCTTTGGTGCAACTTTTCCTCTTGCTTTTCGTCTTGCAGCCATTTCCTCCTTGAAATCCTACAGTTGAGGAAAATTGCAAGTTAATTCAATTCCAGTAGCTGATGCCCATCCAGGCAGGCATCATACATACTGTAGGTTGTCTTACTTTCTACATGTTTAGCGCCCCAGGGAGGTACTTGGTCTATGAACGTATGGGGAGGTGCCACTGGAAAATCTGAAAAGACACCTGTGTCCTGGAGTCAAATTCATGAAAATGACAACCTGTGTCAGAGAGAAACTTTTTCTTTGAACATAATTGTACGCAGCCCTTGAAATTTATTAGGAATCTGTCAGCATACGCAGAAATTTTGCCCAACAAATGACATAAATCATATTTGTGAAGTACAAATGGCCTACAACTAAATGCCTGAATCAATAATGAAAAGTATCAACCTTGTCATGGACCTAGCTATAAAAAAGATACATTGTCTTGGAATGAGCACAGTGAAGATGATACAATGTCCAGCTTCACAACCCGTGGAAAAAACCAGGGCTCAAAAAAATGAAGTAGCATGGTAGTGGTGCTACCAGGAAGATAGCTGAAATACTCAAACTTCCCAGTAAGGGAAAAAGGAAAAGGAGATGGATGGAAAGGGAGAAGAAGGGAAAGAAAGAAGGAGAGAAAGGATAAATGGGGTGGTATGTACCGAAAGAAGAAGGGATTGTGTAAGCACAGAAACAAGTGCTTACTGTAGCTTGCTACCAAGAAGAAAAAAAATGTATTGCACCCTGGAAAAAACATAAGAGTGCTCCCCTGCAGTTCAGAGCGATACAAATTAAAACTAAGAAACTAAAAAACTGAATGTAAAAAAAGAGGCTCACCAAATGTTCATCATGGTAAATTCCAAGATATCTTAACTTTTGCAGCAGAACATTGAATTTATTTAGTGGTGGATAGTAACTTGTTCTCACTGGACCCCAAGGTTGCTTTCTGTACATATCAATAACTTTGGCTGATCTGCAAATAAGAGAAGAATGTCTTTGAAGATACTGTCTTAAACTGCATATGAACAATTTTGAAAACAAATATATACTGTAATTGAAGATTGTTAGTTCTCAAGATCATTTTTCTCATGAATACTAATTATGAAAGTTGGTAAACAAGTACCCTATATGCAGTTTTGCATGTTCAAAGTTGCCAGGCTCCAGCGTCATGTTTCCAGGTAAATTTGCCACAAAATTAGTGCATGATTGACTTGCCAGCATTATGCTGACTTCTGGGCCTAAATGATGTGCGACTTTACCTAACAAATCTCTCATCTGAGTTTGTCTCTGCATGAAATTAACATTCCAGTTTTTAATATTAGCCACATACTTCTTATTCTTTAGCTCACCAAACGCGTCAACTGTTTCGTACTCAACTGGTATATAATCATATACAGTATCATTTCCATTTTTGGTCTTCAGCTTCTATCAACCTTTTTTTTATATCATCCTAAAATATTAAAACATACACAAACAACAACAACAGTTAAACTAGAAAAAACAAAGGAAAAATATGTCGTTTGTAGCAAGAATGGACACAAGGTCATTGAGTTCTCACTACGAACGACATTTACAGAAATTTAATACAACAATAAATCTAGAATAACAAAAAAAACATACTCTATAAAAATTTGGGTGTACCAGGTGCGTCAAAGAAATATATCTCTGACTCACCTGGTAAGGCGGATTTCCACTCAGTCAATTTTTCCGATTGGACCGGAAATCATTTGTTGGCGTGAGAAAATGCCAAGGGAGTGAGAAAATGCCTATCAACCTTCAGTTTGCAAGGGTGAGGTCAGCTTGTATGGAAAGGGTGGCACTTGCACACCCAGGAAAAGAAAATCTATGGGGTATTCAAAACAGACAATGATAGACAAACAACAGATTACTCTTCTTGCACAAAGAGATCTCAGTGAAAACTGCCAGATTCTGCAATTGCATATGGAAATTAGGCCTGGAGTGGTTTTGGGTATCATTTAAGAGATGTTGGGTATTCTGGAACATTTGCCAGAAAATGAAGCATTGAGGTCTCAAAATGAGATAAAACAGACCTTACAGGAAGTGGCGTGTGATTGCTCTCGCACAACTTGCAATAGACCACTATGGAAGATACAGCACTTTTCGACGAGATCTCGGGTGTGCATGAAGAAAATTTGAAGCACGCAGTGTGCAACGGTTAGCAAGTGGGCACTTTGAGTGTGCACATTTTGAAACTTTTGAAATCAGGCCTGTCGGAAGCGGGGGGCTGGCTGAAGTTTGTTGATTTTGTAAGTGAAAAAGGCTGTAATAGCTAAGGTCATAGGAATGAAGATTGGAACTCATATAGACAGTATATATTTGAGGAAGCTACCAGTATCTATATCAAAAATGCAATATCTTTTGATGTCATAGAAGTCTGAAATTCAAAATTGTCAAAATTCGAAAAAGATTCCCATTAGTCATGATCTTTGCTTCCCTCAATGGCGCAATTTCCAAAGATAGGGCACTTTCAGACAATCTAAAGGGTGTGGTCATGAAACATTTTGCCAGGGGCAAGCCCCCAGACCCCCGTTTTTGCTCACTTCGCTTGCAACTCGTTTCAGTCCCCCAATATAAATTTCGTTCTGATGGACCTGCAAATAGAAAATTCTTTGCTGATCGTTCTTTAGAAAGTTTTTTGTTATCTAAGCTGTTCTTGTGTGTCCCGTGATCATGATCAGTTGAGCTATAGGAGCTCAAAGTTGCGAATTTTCAGGCTTTTGCAAACATATCCTGCTCTGTTGTTTTCGTCGTAAATCACTCAGGTGTGCTACCAATGACTAAACCAAAAATCTTGAGTGTGCATCTACCATACTTTCCATACTGGGCAATAGATCGCATGCCTTCGCATTTTCTGCAACTCTTTATATCGCTGATAAGGTATGTAGGACATCCAACAACGGATATGATTTCTGGCCATTGTGGAAAGTTCATTTTTGTTACACCATAGATAGGTTGATGCTGCCATCCATCCATGCCATCAATTGTCTAGAGATAATAGACCTATTGTTCTTCCACCATTCTTGATGTGGCTCCATGCTAAAATCTGGCATAACATACATGTTTTCCAGTGTGGATTCCTGGTTGCCATCTGCTTGCAACGATTCAAATAGAGGCCAATACATGAACAATAGAATTAGCTTGTTAGGCCTAAACAAAAAGTACCCAACAAGAGTGTTCCGCACTCACCTTATTACCTTATCACCTTATTATCACCTTATCACCTTATTACTCACCGAACCGGACTCACCTTATTACAATATTAGAGTTCAATATTTTTCTCGCTCATCAACAACAGTCAGTTAGAGAGAAATAGAATGTGTTGATAAAACATTTAGCCCTTGTGGCCAACCAATTTTTGCTAGTAGCTAGGCTAAAGATCTCTTCTGCACATAACATTATTTTCCATACATATAGTCTTATATACTCTCCAACTATTAATCATACTCACCTCTCAGACACGGGCCTTGGAAGATTACCAAATATCTTTGCACTTAAAACAGCCATTTTTCTTACGTACGAAGAGTTCATCTTCGACTTTCCTCTTTCTTTTTCCCTCCACTTCTTTTCTTCTTTCCCCGGAGAGCCAGCCGGAGACTGGCGTTTCTTCACTTTGCAAGAGGCTAGGCCATTCGCCTCGACTACACTTCTCAAGGAATCTCAAACCGAGGTCTTAAAATCGATTAATCAATCAAACAATCAATAAGCCAACGAACTGATCAGTGATCAGTCAATTATCATATATTGATTGATTGATTGATTGATTGACTGATTGATTGATTGTTTGATTGAAATACTTTAATCTTTCGGCGATCAAGCTGAGTTCGCTTCATTTCAATCCACAAAACCTTCTTCAGGATGGGACATTTTAAGGTAGAAACCCCCCAATATGACTAATTTCTCACCTGGAAAAGCTATCAAGTTACTTTCAATCACAAATTGACTATTGACCAAAAGTATGGAAATTTGTCATACAAAATGGTAGCTGGTTGCCATAGCAACCAAGAAATACCGCACGCAATGGCAAAAACTGCCAAACTAGGGGAAAAGATACTGCAAGAACCACTTGCAACATTTGAATGATTTTTTCAGCAAATAGTAAGGGATGCCTATTGTGTGATTTAAACCTCTAATATCATCATTTAGACCTCTTATGTACTTTTTGCTGAACTTCTAAGAAAACACTAATTTTCTGCGTTATTTTCAGTTCTTTGAACCTTCATGGAAAGGAAGGATGTCTTAATGGCATCACTTTTAAAGGTTTAAATCATAGGATGAACCTTAAACAAGGCACACAGAAAATTTTGGGTCAATACATCTTGTATTTTCTGAGATATGTTTTCCCCCGTGGCGTCACTACTGCAAAAACACAATTTTGAGAAATTCAAGGTTAAAGTTTGACGTCTTCATAAACAAAAAGTTTTAACAGATACCACTTGAATTTCTGTTCCTTACAGGTCCTTGTTGGTAATTTTGTTAGAATTCTCCTTTGCCATAAGTAACTCCTTCTTTCTCAACATCAATGTCTTCTTTATTCTTCTTTTTCCCACGCAATACCTTGCGGCGATCTTTTGTGTCTTTTTTGTTTTTGGTTCCTGCATGGTAAAGGCGTCTTCTATTAATGGCCGAGCAGGAAAGCATCATATATCGTCCTGGGTTGATACTTAATGCTTGATAAACTTCAATACTGGCTTTCCTTCCAATATTGAAGTGTGCCACAGCATCATAAACACCCAGCTGCAGCTGGTCATATCCCACATAGACTGTTTTAGGGATACGCTCCCAAATCATACCGTTAAAGCACTCATTCTGATTTTGAGTCTTGCCATGCAAACATTTACCTAATAAGTCCGAGCTGCTCAAATCATTGTAAGTTGGTTTTATCTTTGCAACTATGTTCAGTGGCAGCCCTGCTCCTGGTTTGTATGTATCCCTTCCAGATGCTTTGTCTCGCTTGTAACCACACCAGCTCTTAGGCCCATCAGGGCAATGAGTATGCCAGTTGTTTTCTAACGAGGATGCTACATGGAAGAGACTTGCATGAATAGCCTTTCTCATTTCATCTTTGTTCCCAACATTTTGGCGTATAGCAATTCCATAATAGTTTTGTAAACGATCTATCATAGTTGCTGTTAGCTTGCCTTTGCCACCTATTCCTTTGTTTTCTTGTTTCAGTTTTCTTAGCCTGGTTCCAACTCGCTTCTGCACATGTCCTATGCACTCAAACTTCTTTACTCTTATACCATCATATATGTTCTCAACAGCAGGAAAGCTTTTACTGTCTCCATCGCCATAGAAGTCAGTATATCTGAGACCATTCTTTTCCATTGAACGAGAAAATATCCTCTTTGCGCCAACTGCTTCCATGTTTGGTGCTGAGCCACGATAGTCACCAGGACATTTATGAGTTGCCTTCCAGTCCTCGTACTCTTCTGGTGATGATTTCTTTGTATTTTCCTG
This sequence comes from Aurelia sp. 4 Dawson et al 2005, assembly GCA_964019985.1. Taxonomy (NCBI): domain Eukaryota; kingdom Metazoa; phylum Cnidaria; class Scyphozoa; order Semaeostomeae; family Ulmaridae; genus Aurelia; species Aurelia sp. 4 Dawson et al 2005. Next base: position 22,258,222 of record OZ026498.1, on the reverse strand, counting down.
CAATTTGCAAGCTTTACAAGTGCGGGTAATTGGTTCGGTATCTAAAATTTTTCCGGTATCAATGCTTATAGCTGTAACTACCCCATTGAGTGAAGAGAAGCCTCTACGCTGCCAGGAGCCATCACATGATACTCCTGCATCTACGACTCCATCTTCTGGGACATTGTCCTTGGATCTTATTTCCTTTGCAGCATCTTTCATTGTTTTCTCTGCAACTTTTTGGGTGGCATGTTTCAAGGTTTTAGTGATTTTATCAAAATTGTTTGCAGTCATTGGTTTTGGCATGTTCATTAGAGCACAGAACTTTTGTATTCCACTGTATCCTTGACCACAAGATCTCATAGAATAAACAACACGCTTATTTACTTCAAAGCCATTCTTTCCAGCAGGCTTTGATGTGTAAAACTCTTTAAAAAAGCCACAGTCACAGTTTAAGCAAAGGCATGATGATAAGCCTCTCTTTTTCTTGAAATTCTCACTTAACTTTATTGTAGCAGCTTTGCAAGCTGGACACAGGAGACACTCGTTGATTATTGCATTTAATGATGTCATATCTACTAGTCTGTAACCAGAAATTGGTCTTTTACTCTCTGAGTTTGGGGTTGAGTGAAGTTGTTGCCCAATTTGTTGAATCTTTGAGAATGATACACTTGACATGTACTCAGCAGAATCCTCAAGAGACTGCTTGCTGGAGGATGATATAGGCAGTACGGGCCTACCATCGTCAAGGATGTTTGCAAATGGCCTAGGCAAAGATGGTGGTGATTCTTCCTCATATTCAGCACTTTTCAACGTTTCATCTTCCTGCAGATTGGCTTCATGACTGGATTTATGCCTTCTAAAGGCATCTACGAACTGATTACCAGCGAATTTTCGCCGCTTCACATATTTTGTTCGCTGTTTCACTTTCCCCATATTGATAGTTTTGAATTGAATTCGCGTGTGTATCTGCAAATATTTGAAATGGTCGAGATGGAGTATGATATCTAACAGAACCTCGTTTGTGTCAAGGTTTCCTTTATTGGGATGGGAGGCAGCAAAGAAATGTTGCAGAGAAGATATGAGGGGCAGCATAAGGGGATACTATGTGCTCTTTACCGTTGCTATGTGGTTGCTAGGAGCAAAAAAGCAAACTATTCTTAATAAAACATTGATTTTTGCAAAAGTTATGAAAGAGACTGTAAAAGAAACATTAGCAGCTGATTTTTCAATACTTCGTATACATTTTAAGCAAAAAAAATTTTTTTGCAAAATTTTAAGAAATATTGGGGGGTTTCTACCTTAACGCGAAAATTTCAGCGAATAAAACAACTGCTGTTTCATCCAGGGAGATTTGGTTTCATCATTGATTCTGCGTTGTTCGTGTCACCTAATTAGAGACAAACATTACATGGCCGGTGGAGAAGAGAAAGTGTTGCAACAAAATCTGCTCACCCCATATGAAATCATTGCAAAAAATGCAACTGCCCTGTCAACGTTTCCTAGAAAAATGTATCTGCCTCATAAAAAATGCAAATGCATCATAAAAAATGCATCTGAAATGTATTCATGAACAACAGATGTTGTATATAGTACTATAGTACTACCGATGAATTAGCCAAAGACCAGAAGATGTCAATCACTGATGAGTCCTTCTTGTGAGAAACTATCAGGGAAATTTGACGTCATTTATACTCTTCTTTGCATGCATTTCTCAACTTGCATGATTCACAATTTTTTCTTCAAGTTGAGCTGTTTTATATTTAATAGTTCATCCAATCTTGAGCTTATAAAAAGTTACTGCCCCGTTGAAGCCAGTTCATATTTGCTTAATAGAAAGTGTTGACTCATTTGTGTACAAGCTCAAAAAGTAGCTGTCCCGTTGCGTTTTGCACCGGCCATGTTATAAAATAAACTTTGCATTGTCCCTAACTCCCTAACTTCTAAAGAATCGAAAATAAAATTCCCGCTTCTCTGGGTTTCTTTGATTGTGTGGTCTTTGAACACAATTTTATGAAGAGAACTACAATACCGCAAAAGTCCCCTCTAGCCCCCTAGCCTCCTTGCACCTTTCCATTTCAAGCCCTCACTGGCGTCTCTGAAATTGCTGAAACTCGATCAATCAAAAATTTTGTTACTCAATTCTAATTTATTGATTACTGTTAATTTTCTGCAGACATTCAAGTTTTCAACGGCATTTTGGACTTGAACCAGCTCTTTCTCATCCAAGGGGCCTATTACATGATCATTTACATGAAATGCTATTAGCTGTTGCTGCATAATGGCAAAGTGAGCCTTCTCAGTTCAAAGTGTTTTTCAAGAAGCGGCAAAATCAAATTGATATGATAAAAGGCAGTCAATGCAAGCTGGTTCAAGTTTTCAAACAACAGGAGAAGATTTGTATGAGTTTTGTCAGGAAACGAAGCTTGGCTATCAACAATCAAAAGTTTGTTCTAAATCTGGCAATTAGAGAGAGCCACAACGTCAAATCATAAGTCGTCAATAGCTGCTTGATTCTAAAACAAGAACAAGGTCTTCAACAACTGCTTAAGAAAATCGTAGCATTCCTATCTTGCCACTTGCTGTCTGCAATCAAGGAAATAAAAAGATTAATCATTCACGAAACTGGCAATTAGAGAGAAACCCCTGACTTGTAATTGCAAGCCTTCTATAGCAGCTAATTATTCAAAAACAAGGGGTTCAACAATTGTTCTGTGCCACTTTCCTATTCGCCACTTGCTGCCTGGAACCAAGGGAGTACAACCACTGCAAGAGATGCAAGACACAGGAAGTTTTCCACTACGAAAACATTCATTGTGCAGAATTCACAAGTGAACAATATCACAATATATGGTGAACACATCGTCAGTCTATTAGGTTCTACAAGAGAAAGGTTTAAAACAAACCCCGAGAAGTTCCCAATTTTTGTAAAACGTCTTGCTGATTGCTCTCTAAAGACAAGGAAAGAAAATTGTTGGACATTCAGAGTAAAAAGGTTGGAGAACACAAACCAGAGATACTCTGTTACGTTTTGCGACAGAACGGTTTACAAATCAGCTCCCGCAAATTCCGAAATTTCATGAAAATTCTTGTTGCTTGCAGACTACCAGGTGCATGTAGACTAAGAGAAGTTACAAAAGACACAGATACGACACACCGGAGATAGTTAAGACCTGATTGAGAAAAGACGGCAGATCAATACGGAGCAATGCTGTCAACTATGTTTAACAACAACTCCTCTGCAAATGCTCCCAGTTACAACATGTGTAATTACAATATAGTCAAAGATCGTGACAACGGACTAGAAACAACGATGGCATGTATATACCTCACGATAGGAGTAGCAGCTTTCTTTAGCAACATTTTCATTGATTATGTTATATGGAAACTGGGCCTACATCGTGTTGCAGGACATTTATTCATACTCAGTCTTTCAATTTCTGATTTAATGCAGGGAATACTCGTTTCGGTGGTAAATTCTATCGAATTACTCGCTGGTGAAGAACGAACTTTTTGCAGAACGCAAGCCTGGTGTAGATTTTCAGCAGGGGTGAGCCTGCTAGCGATACTAAGCACTGTTTATAATATTTTTGCTGTTGCTACTGATCGACTAATTGCGGTTTTCGCCCCTCTTCGTTATCACAACTTTATGAATGAGAGAAGAGCTAAGACTTCTATTGGTTTGTTATGGTTGTATATGCTCGTTTGGTGCGTGTTGCCTTCTTTGGGATGGGCACATACATCAACATGTTTAAGACCCGCTCATACGATATGTGATTGGGGGCTAACCCTTGATCATCGGTATTTTCTGGCAACAGGAATTCTTGTCCTGATTTCAGTGTCATTCGTTGCGATTGTACAAACTGCTATTTTATGCGTCGCATTGAAGCAAATGAACAGTATACGTACACAACATTCACGTGGCAATATGAGGCAACGCAGAGTAATAAAACAAAGAAGAGTAACGCCGCAAGGAATAGTAACGACGCACATGATCGCAGCAACGCCGAAACAATCTCAAATGCAGCGAACAGTAACACGAAGAGTAAGCTTTATCATCCTTACATTTGTGATAACTTTCATACCATGGTTCGCACTCGTCATACGTACAATAATAACTGGGTTAGGAGGGCAATATTACATCTACGGTGCCAATACATTGATATACATAAACTCATTTTTAAATCCGTGGGTCTACGCAACTACTGATCGTGCCATCAGGCGACAGATGAAGAAATGCCTTTCTGATATGGCAAATGGCAAGATCCGTCCATTTGACTCGACCATGAGTGATCTCGCTAAGGCAACAGGAGAAGGTTTTGCAAACGCTAACTCTAAAGGCGCTGAAAGACCAGTGTCATTTTATATGTGATGGACTTTATGGACTACCGGGAGGTCCAAAAAAGGTAACTCATTCGGTGGGCTCTGTGGAATAACAAGTATGAGACCGGTGTTCAAAATTGAAATTTTAATTTATCAGTCAAAGGCTAACTTAGATGTGAAAATTATGTTTGGTAAAATCACTGATCTTTTAGGCTCAAAAATTGGGAAAATGCTAGTAAGAGGTTTGCATTGGAAAGAGAATTCCATCTTCCATTCTGGTCCATGATTTATTTGGTATTCAAAATCTAAATTCAATGCAATTGTCAGTTTGAGACATAGAATTTCAATTTCAATAGCAAGTAAATCATATTGCGTCAAGATCTCTTTGACCAGCTCTCAGATATCGATGGATTCAATGTTGCCGATATTAATCCGAAAGAATTTAGTTCTTTACTCTTGTTTGGTGATCAAAATTTGGGTACAGTTGCAAACAGAATCATATTAGAAGAAAACATCTCCTTCGTAAAAGCCTCGGCAAGGTTAAATTAATGTCAAAATGTAGCAGCAGCACCCGCTTTATTTTCGTTCTATTTAATTTTTGTTTTATTTAATTTTTGATTTGTTGAATTAGATTTGCAGTTGAATTGTAAATGGCATTCATGTTGAGGACCCGGTGACCTCGTGTCTTTCCTCGCCATGAATGTCACAGTTAATGTAATTGTAGTTTTTTTAGTAGTTGTAGTTTTTTAATTGATAAAAAAAGTAAATCATGGACCAGTATGGAAATAGAATTCCCATTTCATGCAAGCTTCTTGCTATGCATATGAATAAAAGTTTGGGTACCTTCATCTATATCTAGCGCTTTGGGCTTGAGATAAGATTGCTCTGTGCCGGGTGCAACAAAAGAGAACTTCCTACTTCCTACAATCTTATCAAGCATTTTGGGCCTCGTTTCAATGCGATATTGATCAATCAGTCAAAGGTTGACTTAGATGTGAACATGTTATTTGGTAAAAGTACTCATCTTTTCGACCCAAAAATGCGCAAAATGCTGGCAAGGGGTTTCTATGGCAACTAGAATTCCATTTTCGATTCCGGTCCATGATTTACCTTCCCTTGAATGATAAATGCAATACAGTTGTCAGTTTTAGAGACAGAGTATAAATTTAAATGGTAAGTGAATCACGGAACAGAATCGAATGTGGAATTCCCGTGCCCATACAAACCCTTTACTAGCACTTCCTAACTTATGGGTCTAAAAGATGCGTGATTTCATCCTCTTACCTTTCAAATTTTTTGCATCAAGCTAGCCTGTTACTGATAGATTGACATTTCAGTTTTGAACATCGGCAGCGTGCCTTTTGCTCCAGAGCCCGGCAAACGTGTTAACTTCTTTTGACTCATCCGGGACTACCGGGTGTCTCAAGAAAGGTACCCCCTTTTGACTAAACAAGGGAATGAAACGATAAAACATCGAGACTTTTTGAGTTCATAGGCATATTTTTTATCTTCAACTTAAATGCACATACCTTGCATTTTAAAATCGTCCTCCGAACCACAGAGAAATGAGTTCACAAAGTAGAATTTTGAAGTTCACTTGAAACCAGAGGTTCTGTAAAAGGGCCTAGCCATGATCTAATATCACAGGCATATTGTAAAAGAATTTCCACTTCGACCTTCAGCTCTTTCTTTTGAAAAGAATTATACCTTGAAATGCTTCAATTGTTCTACAAATAACTACTCCTTTGAGGGATCAGTCGGTGCATTGCATTCCATCCCAAGTGTCAAAGAAGAAGAAAGGGAGCACATGCAAGTTCATTTTGGAGATGTGACACGACTTTATCACTCTTACCACGTTTTTATTATATTTGTTTAATCGGGGCATATCCAGGAGTCTTTTATTCTTTTCAAAAGCGAAAACTGAAATTTAAATTTTACAGGTGCTTTGGAAAATATCCATGATACAAATCATGGCTAGGCCCTTTTTCAAAACCTCTGGTTTCGGGTGCACTGTAAATTCCGACTTTGCAAGCTTGTATCTCCGGCGTTTGCAGATGATTCTTAAATGCAAGAAATGTGAATCTAAGTTGAAGATTGATAAATTCAGCTGTCCATCCGGAACGGAATAATATCTTATCGCTTCGTTCCTATTATTCAAAAGGGGGCACTTTTTTGAGACACCCGGTATCATGAAGTTGGAGTTTGTTGGTATAACTGTAGTGAAGTTAAAGATTAGTCTGATGTATGCTAAGTAATCGGGTTTGAAGAAGCATTGAAACTTTGTAAAATTGTAGAAATTGATCTAAAATTGACTTTCCAAAAAAAAAAGATTTCATTGATTCAAAGTCTAACTGCTCCATGGATATAATATATCAGTTCCGTGAAAATGTTCAGATATTTTCAAAATCTACCAAACTGTATTTGTCCATTCCCTTCTGAAATTGTGGAGGATTTTCTACAGAAAGTCCCTTAAAGGAAGCTTCAAAACAGGCGCAAAATCACAACCGATATGAATTGACATTTTGAGAACCTTTAACACACCAAAATACCGATAGGGATTGATACCAAAACTTGGTCCACTGGGCCCTTATCAATGGATCACTGCACAAGATTTTGTCGATTATCCATTGGGTCGTGGCGAAGCTTGGGGTGGGAAGATTGTTCGAAATTTAAACGGTCTGTACAAGGCTAAAAGCGTGCAACTGCAAAGAATAACAAAATAAAAAAACAATTCAAAAAGGAAGTTGCAAACACGCCGTGAGCAATAGATCACCAAAGAAACAACGCAATGTCTGATCACTGTTTTGCTCTAATCATAGAGACACCTATTCCTTTTACCACAGAACGTTCTCTTTAATCTCAACGATGTTGCAAAGAGAAGCAATTTTTCATTTTAAAAGATTGTTGTTGTTGATTTTTAAAAGAAAAGATATAATTGCCAACGTGCGTTGTGACTACTTCCATTTGGCATTGTGAATGACATAAAAGTGCCTGTTTCGTGACTTTAAACACTTGCCAAAGCATGTTTGTTCGACAGCGGTGCTATGATGACTCATCATATAAACGCAATTATTTTTCATCAACCATTGTGTCGCACGTAAAGTTGCAAGCAAAAAACCTTCGCGTCCAGAAACATTCCTAATTTTGAATTCAATGAAGATATTTTTTCAAGATCATTTACGGAAATAACTTCTAAATAGATTAACACAGAATTGGCAAAGATCTGTACAACTACGCATGAGAAAATACAAATGACTTCTCATTAAAAGTTGTGGTATCATTTGTGGAAAATAGGCAATTGATGAGCTCGCACGCATGACAACACAAATGTGATGAAGCTTGACTTGTACAAATTTTACGAAGTTTTTGCGTGACAAAATTCGAAAATTAGAAAACGACTATAGAAATGGTACAATTTGCAAAGTTTTATGGGTGGGAAATGAAAGCGGCGGAGAATTAAAATGAATGTCTTTCTTTGTAAACAAAGGATGTACCCTTAATGTAAAAGGTATTTCTGCATGAAAGCAATAAGGATTCTCTGTAATTTTCTATCGATTCTGGATCGGCACAAACTGCTCAGGCTTGTTCTCCGTTAACTGTAACAGGGCATTTTGGGCCATACCCTGATCGCAATGAAGGTAGAACAGCAAGCCTCCACACTCAGTGTCACTGAAAGCCATGTACCTCATGAGAATTCTTTTGAGACCCTATCTAAAGCAATTCAGTCCCCACCCTCAGCGTACATTTCTTGTAGAAAGTCATGCAGATGTTTGACTGACCTTTCTGTAGAATTTTCAAGTGGACACAACGGTGATAGAAACTGTTACGCCACTTAATCGAACCATTTCGTATAAAAAATCTAAAAATGTCGCTCGATCCAGACTCTTTTTTAGTGTGGCTAAAAGATCTTTTGACCATTGTGATGTGTAACCTATGTACATTGCATTATATCGGCACAAATTCTAAAGCGCTTGTTACTTTACAACTTCGCCTGTGGCACAAAGCCCACCCACGCACCAACGCGTTTGGAACACATTTTTTGGTTGATATTCAAACCACAAGGAAACATTGCCAATCAAAAGTAATTTCAGATACGAATGGCTTAAAATATTTGTTTTGACAAAACCTTAGCCTAACGCTTACTCAAACAAAACCTAGGCTTTTCTTTGAAAATTAACTTACGACTGAAAAGACAAGCTACGAAATTAAGTTTTCTGAATAAAAAGTTTTTGTGAAACAGGTACTGATATCCAGTCTCTCTAAAAATATTGTATATATATACAGAGTACCTTTGGTGTCCAAACTCAATGGTATAACTTCAACAAATCAACGTCACCTTGACCAGTGGAGTGTTTGGAAAAGCAGTGAAATATCGGGCTTGAAATCAGTCTCTCATTTCTGAAACTTTTTGACGATGAATCTTGGAATATCCTCTGAGACACAAGAAAAGAGCATGCATTAATCACAAAAGCAGTTAGAGCATTTAACCCTGAAGGGTCTAAATATGAATCGGAAATGTCTTGATACTTTTCTTCCATATTTTTCTTATCCAGTTCATGATTCAAAACATGTATCTTTATTTTCAAAATATAAATTCTGGCACTGATCTTTCTAAGAAACCTTCCTCTCTTTGTAGACCTTGCAAAATGATTATCAACAGTTGCATCAATCGTTAATATCAAAAAACATTAATTTGCAATATGTGGAGGATTCCAACCATAATGTAAAATGACTTGGTTTTCGAGACTTCAAAGGTGAAAATAAAGTAAAACCTGTCTCACAGGGTACAAGTTTGGAAGACTATTATCTCAACTTCGTGAAACTGCATCAACACTAGAAAGAAGCATGTCTAGATGCACAAGGTTTGTCATTTATGTGGTTTTGCATGGTAACTCGTCAAATTTACTGTTCTTGAATTTCAAACAAAAATCAAGGGCCTTGGCTGGGCCAAGCCCAAAACACAATTATTCTTGAATGAAGGCTGTTTGAACTCGCAATAGACTTATCACCGATTGCAGAAGAGTCTGAATCGAACAATATTTTAACATTTTGTAGAATTTTCGAATGTGAACAACAGTAATAAAAGCTCTAACACTACTCAATCGAACACTTTGCATAAAGATGTACACAAATATCGTTTGATTCGAGCCCCTAGAAGTTGCTAGAAGGTCTATTTTCAACAGCCCTGATCAAATGGTAACAGTAACAGTCTAATGAAAATCAGGCTAGCATTGATGTTAAATAAATTTTAGACCACCTAGTAAATAATCCAGCAGTTTCGAATGTTGCTCAGTGAAATATTGGCATCGTTTGAACCTGTTGGCATTGCTTAAACAATATTGTACAGTCAAAATTGCGCAAATTTGCTGGGATAATAAACATCATAGCTATTCTACAAAAGAGCCTAGATCGAGCAGTATTTCTTTACATTTTGATAGGAAAGGTTCGAATGAGTGGGATTATATATTTTATCACTATGGTACACATTCGAAAATTCGTCAAAAGTGTACAATGTCGCATACTCATTACATTAGTCTCAGTATCGCTACTGAATTAGAATGAACGAATACAAGGAATCACGTCGTAACTCTAAAAATATCGTTCGATTTCAATTCTTTTTCAGAAGCTAAGCGGTCTTTTTGCAAGGACAATGAAACCTATAGGTAGAATTCTCGAATGTGAAAACGGGTAAGAGAAGCCCTAACACCATTCAGTCAAAATATTTCGCATGAAAGCATATAAAAACGTCGCTGGATGCAAACTCTTTATAGGATAGCTAATTTATACAACAGATTTATACAGTAATTTGAAGCCTTTTTAACAAACCTAAATCAATTTCACTTTCATAGAAATTCATGACAAACTTTCAAGAGCATTCCAAAAACTGGCTACCAATCCTTGGTATCAGAATCTTTTAAAAAACTACGTGTTGCTTAAATTCAACTTACGCTTGGTCTTTGTAAACTCTGTAGAAATGATCGACATAATCAGATTGGCCTAAGGCTCGTACGAAGTCTTCATCATGAGTAATAACAACAAGTTGAAAGTTCCTTTGTTGTTGTCGTGTTAGGATGATGCTGTGAAGTAACAGAAGACAGGACATTGAAAATATGATAAGCATGGAAATTAGGACCACATATCATTAAAGTCACGTCAGAAAGAGAGAGAGAGAGAGAGAGAGAGAGAGAGAGAGAGAGAGAGAGAGAGAGAGAGAGAGAGAGAGAGAGAGAGAGAGAGAGAGAGTTGTTTTGACTGACCAACCCTAACTTTTAAAGCCACCGAGTCTCCCAGAAAATCATGCCGATTCGGTGGGGTCAGGCGATGAGCATTTTAGCTTCCCTCAATGGTAAATTAATTTCAAAATATTCCTCAATAGTTAACTTGAATATAGATACCTCATTTAATGAGAGTTGTGCTTTGACTGTTGAAGTATCAGTGTTGAAAGTTCAAATTTGCTGTCACTTCCAAACCAGAGCTTCCATGTTTTGGCCTAAGCAAATTCTTGATGCACAGCGGATAAATCAATAATCTTCTCCATAAAATTTGAACAAAACTTAGATCATATTCTATTCTGTTTGCTAAAAGTCACCCATCGTGCTATTTTTTCATTTTTCTTTGATTTAGTTTTAAATTTCAATTTGTTTCAGGAATTTGTTTATGCCAAGATTTTAAGACCCGCTGGTTGGGACATGGAGGCAAATCTGAACTTTTAAAATTAATGTTTGACACGTGAAAGCACCAACGCCAACATACGAGGTGTCATTGCTTTATCGAGAAACGTGTTAGTTATTCAAACTGTATATAAATTGAAGAGTTTGATCAAAAACAGAAATAACGACTCACTCTTTCAGTGCATTTGCTAAACTCTCCACATTTTGTTCATCAAGATTTGTGGTTGGTTCATCCAAAGCCAAGATTCCACAGTTAAGGCAAAATGTTTCAGCAAGCGCAAGTCGGATTATAATTGAAGCGAGAACCTGCAATAGTAAACGGGGATCTTTACTTATCTAGGGTAACAAAATATTTCATCAAATAGGTCGGCAACACTAAATATGTGTACCTCATATGTCGGTTATGTAGAGAGAACAAAGCAGGTCAACGAATTTTTCAGACAAAGCTGCAGAGTTTGAAAGATCAGATATGCCCTCTGCAAATAAAAATGTTGAAAACAAAGCAAATTATCAAATCAACTACAAACCAATCAACTAATCAATGCACCAGTTTAACTTTGATGTAATTTGATACAATATTCAGTTGGAATTTCCGATTATTGTAGTTCCAACATCACAAGTTTGAAAACTAGGTAAACTCCTGATCACTACCTAAGATGGATTCACCAACTTGGATTTAATTCAACTTCATAAACTACTTCTCTAACTATCAGGAAGATCATACCGCCACAAAAAATCTTAACTGTTGTGTTTACCTTTTGCCCGGCACTACATCGTCCTCTCATATCCAACGCAGTTTCACCTTTGATCATAACAACCTATAAAAGAGAGCAAATCATCAACTTTAGAACAACGTAGAACATCTCTGTAATTCTATATGTAATACTTTTCATCAAAAGAAGACGCGATAAAGAGATTCTCATCAGAAATTTTGATAGGCGAGGTGGAATAATTTGGCTGTAGAAACATCTCTGATCTTGAAAACATACCGGCTGAGTCAGAAAAAATACATTCACTGTTTGACAAGTCGTGCTACAAAAACAATAGGACCATTTTAAAGAATTAATGGGGCTTATTTTGAAAGCTTACTCATAATGGCAATCCACCATCTCAAGTTCAAATGAATAATTCTATAAAATACGCTTTCACGGGCTCAGGCTTGAAGTATAACAGAGTAGCTCAATTCATTCCAATATTCAACAAATAAAATGGTGATATGATGCTTTTCTGAATGCAGCCATTGCTCCATAATGATTTGAAAAAAACTGGTCAAATGTTATCATAATCCCCCATCAATGCTCAGGCACCAGAAACTCAAGATCTCCATAATGATGAAGCAACTTTATCATTTGCAGTTGGTTCTGCACATATCGAGGAATCGAGCTCTGGTTTGGGACATATCGAGAAATCGATCTTTGGTTAATTCCTCATTTCATATTAAACTAGTGCACCTAAGGTTATGAAGAAAATCTAAAAATTAATTTTAAACCACAGTAAAATGATACACCAAGAATTTTACAAATTGGTGGCAACATTTTCCTGTTCAACTTTGCAAACAGTAAACGATGTAAAAAATGCACAGATCAAATCTGTCATAAAGATAGCAAAAGCCAGTAAACAATGAGAGTATGTCTTTTAAATCGAACAATACTGTAGGACAAAGTGTATCAAATAACAATGATACTTACCCTGTAATTGTATGTTCGTCTTGCTTTGGCAGCTCCACTTCCAGCCTCTTCATCTGCTCTTATCTCAATTGTGTCAATATCTTTCCGATGAAAAAGAAATAAAGAAATCAGAGAAAGAGCGCATAAGTTCAAGAATTAATTAAAACTTTGAGTAATCAGTTCTATAAGCATCCACATGCCATTAACTATTTTAGCTGCGGATAGGACAAACTGCCTTGAAATACTCTAATATTTTCTGAGCCATTCATTAATCAAAGCATGAATTTGTCGAAAGAACCGTAACATATTTTGATTTGCATTTCTGAATTAAATATGGTTGAGAAAAGATTCACATCTCACAACATTTACTTCTCTAGTCCCAAGAAGGAGAAACAGAGAAAGAAGGAAGAGATTCCTTAGATGAAGATGCAACTGATGCCTTTATTATTATTATTATTATTATTATTATTATTATTATTATTATTATTATTATTATTATTATTATTATTATTATTATTATTATTATTATTATTATTATTATTATTATTATTATTATTATTATTATTATTATTATTATTATTATTATTATTATTATTATTATTATTATTATATGGCATAAATGAGCATATCCACTATAACTGTGGCTCTTCAACTTTAAGAATTAAAAACAAGTCTATTTTACAACGTTAAAGCAATTACATAAAACAATGAGAATATTACAACGTCAAGTTCATAAATAAAAAGATTTTAGTTCTAAGAGTCCTTCGCTTTCTTCATCAAGAATGTTTTAACATCCGCGCAAAATTTATTAAAATTAGACTGTTGTTTGATATCACTAGGAAGAGCATTGAAGCTACTTGCAGCGGCATCTTGAAAAGTGTTTCGGATCATCGAAGGTCTTATACGGATCTCACTACAACTGCGTAATGTTCTACTACAAGTTTGGATGTCAAGTTTGTTCATTTCGGGCCAGTTTCTATCATTGATCGCTTTGAAGGCCAGTTTCAATATGTTAAATTCGCGCCTCTCAGCAATGGGTAACCATCCAATTTTCAATATATCTTCTGTGTGCGCGTAACGTTTTATAACAAAGCTTGCAGTTGCTTTTTGCAGTCGCTGAAGTTTCTTCAGTTGACACTGCGTCAAAGGTGAATAAACGTAATCGTTAAAATCAATCTTTGGCAGGATCAATGATTGCGCAAGCATTTTCCGTGCTGAAAATGATGTAAAATTTTTCATTTTGCGGAGTACAGACAGCTTACCGTAGCAAGTGGATAAGACGTGTTTTATATGCTTTCCCCAGTCCAGATGTTGGTCAAGGTATATTCCCAAATAACGCGGCTCTTTGTCGAGTTGCAGCTCCGTAGAACCTAATTTAAGGTTGATTTCCTTTTCTTTTACGTTGTGGTAGTCGTACAAGCGTTTCGATGCACATAGTAGGTATTTCGTTTTAATTGCATTGGCTGCCAGTGAGTTTTGATCAGACCACTCATTCAAGTTCCCTAAGGAGTTGTTCAGCAGATAGTAAGCTGAGCCCTTTATGGTAAGCTGAGCCCTTCGACGTTTCTGAAATATTCTGTTTGTAAGAAATTGATCTATTCAGTCGTTTGCCCCTTTTTATTCAGGCTGCACAAATATAATTATTTAGTCACCTATCAATCCATTGAAATCCAGCAATAGACTTTAAATCTATTCTACAAAGATAATTGAGAAAGCAATCTATTCAAAGTGTTTTATATTCATAAAAGCGCACATTCAACCATTTAAAAAATGTGGAGAACATTTCAATGTGATGTCAGATTCTTTTCCTTCAAAATTTGATTTACTTTGACATTGCTGCTGGAGAACAATATAAGTGCTGATCTTGAAACAACCACACATTCTACTTTCTCATTGCTATGATCTGATACCTTCCCATTGACCTATGCAGCTGTGGAAACTCAATATAATCAAATCCACAGTTCCTCCACAGTAGCCACACAAACAGGGCACAATTATTTGAGACACCCTGCACAGTTGGTTGAGATTTTGACATCATCAAAGAGAAGAAAAAAGCCTACCATACCGTGTCCTCTATAAGTATGTATCCAATATTCTTTAATAATTCTGTTGATTTCTGCCATTTTCAATCCATGAAATTTCATAATGGCTCCATCCAATGCCTTGTAATATTTCTCCAAATCTTGATTCGCCATTTCAGTTGTTTTCACCTCGATCATCTTTTTACGATGCTTTTCATCTGCCTCTGCAAATTTTTCGCTCCTAAGATCCCTCTGAATTTTTCGTTGTTCATCCTCAAATCCTTTCAATCTTCCTTCGAAACTAGCTTTATTCTTTCTTAAATCATCCAGCTGGTTCTGCAATTCAGTCCTCTCTCGTAACATGTTCAAAGAATCTCCGTATTTTGACAATTCTTTTCTTAGGTCAGATATTTCTCTTTCGGCTTGTCTGATTTCGTTTTCCGCTTTGAACAATCTGCGATAAGGAGAATCAAAGAAACGTATAAAGTTAATGGATACTTCAGAGCCAAGTTGTTAGGGAAAGTCAAAAGGATAATACTTGATTTAATGATTAGTAGATCTATTTGGATTGAAGCAGCGGAAAGTTTTGGGAAAAAGAAATTACAGGCAATGAGATTGCGATTTAAATCCTTGTTAAGGTAAACGAGGCAAGATTTCCCTTGATACATACTGTATATTATCTTCCAGCTCACGAGCTCGGGTTTTTTGAGTGTCGACCTCTTTCCGAATCTTGGCTAAATCTGTCGATAGCCTTTCTTTCTCTTTTTCAAATTTCTTATTCTGTTCTTCAATTTCTGCGACAGCTTCGTTGTTTTCTTGCAGTGCAAGTTCTTTTCCATCTGAAATGTATCTGCACAAACAAGAAAATTACGAAAGAAAACCAACAGACAGTGCGTTCAGCTAATAGATAATACCTTTTTACTTTTTCATCTTGAATCACTTTACCACAGTAGCATCGTCAACAAGCTATAGTAGTTGCTCTACATGGCAGGCCTAATTGATGTACGCGAGCAATAACTGAAGATTCTTAATATTTTGACAGCAGGAAATGTTCTGCAAGTTAAGCTAATCTAAAGGGCGTGAGAGAACAAATTTTCTGCTCACTTCCCTCACAGGGGGCCTCATTTCGCAGCTTTATCCATGAGCCTCCAAAACCGCTTATCGGCCCTACGAGATAGCCATCAAATATCATTACACGTTAGTTGCTCGCACCTTTAATTTTCCCAAAGTGCTGTAATTGCAAGTACATTATTTCCAACAATTTGCAAGCAGGCACGGAACACTTATAATGAGCTCTGTTGCAGGAGAAGAGTGAAAGTGAGTCATAGTGCAAAAAGATGCTTCTTACGTATCCTTGTGGAGAAAATGTCATCAAATTTTACAAATATTGATAAGAAATTTAAGCAACAAGTTGCAACGAAGGGGTCCTTCCTCTACTTTTGAAAAGGTCTGATGTGAAACAAGTGTGATACAGCAGATGATATCAATAAGGAATAATTTAAAAGCAAAAAAAGATCGATTGAAGGGTTCAAAGGCTTGAAATCATTTATGCTACCATCTTATCATGTCATTGTTTGAAATCATTTCATGCATCTTTTGCTACTTTATCTTTTAAACTTCGAAAGAATTTGAAAAGGCATTCTTTTTGTCTCGAGGGATCAAAATTCACAAGTTGAAATTGTTCAACATTTTAAAGTTTAGTGAAATGAAGATTTTTCTCTATTTTTCGTTGCATGAGCGGTTCGTATAGTTGGTCAATGTGGAAATATAATGTTTTATCATAATAGCTGCCTAATCTTCAAGTTGTTGTGGTGCATTACTGTAACCTATTGAATCTGCAGCCAGAATACTTCAGTTCGAGTCCCATCACTTGAGCGTCATGACAAGGGACTCAATTCGGTTTTCTCCACTTTTGCGATCCCTGTGTATGCGCTAAACTGCGTTATTCAACACATGAAACTCACAAATAACAGACAAGGATTCCTACCTATTAATTTCAGCATCCAATTCACGAACTTTATTTCCATTTAATTTGATTGCCTCCTTGCTATTGAGAATTTCTTCAGCATGTTTTTCCTTATTTCGTGCAATTTCAGCTTTCTTTGCTTCCAACTCATTCAAAGATCTTTTGATAGGATCAAGCTGTTTTTCTGCTTCTCTGATTTCACGTTCAAATGAATTATTTGCTGAACTTAATTCTGCTTTTTGCTCTTCCAGTTGCGATCTGCGTTGCAATTTGCTCGTTATATCAAGCTGAAAATGAGGACAATTTAGAATCAACTTTGTGCTTGCATATTAATTGGGATGGATCCTTTCTTTCAAAAATAGCCAAGCTTCATTAAAAAATCTGGGAATTTTGCATCCGAGAATAAGGGTTAGGATAAAGGCTACTTCTCTTGTCGACTAAGGTTTTTTTACACCCAATTTCAAGTAATATGATCAATCTCTTGATAAGATATCTTTTGATTTCTCTCACATATTTCATGCCATGCAAAGTTGTGCCATGAATGCAAAAAGTGGCAAAATGCTAAAACTTTCCATGAGAATTGTCACATTACTTGAAATGGGTAAAACCAAAAAGTAAAACAAACCCTAGCCGGTCAGGTCTACAACAGTTTGTCTTTACAGTTAATCACTGTAAAAAGCAGATCAGCAATCATTTCGTCATATCGAGATGAAAAATGAGGACGAAGAATTCAATCCTTTTCTTAATAAATATCTCTCAAAGTCAGGAATAGGTTAATAAGTTAATTGCTACGTCATGTAACGTCCGTTACACATGACAGAGCAAGATTTCATTTTGCTTCATAACAAATTTTACTCTCCTCCATTGTAAAACAAATGTCCCAAATGTTATCGCAAGAATTCAAAAATTGAGAAACACTCGTAAATCAAAGAAGCTCACTCATAATTTGAGCTTCCTGTCTTAAGTCTGCCTTAACTGTTTGTTTTACATGGTCAGAGATTAAAGAGATTAAAACTTAAACTTAAGAGATCAAAAGAAGCGCCCAAGTTGTATGTCTGGGAAAGAAAAACTCCTCCGCAGAAATGACTTTATTTCCTCTGCAGCAGCACAAATGCTGAGATATACCTGCGGTGTCTAAATACCCGTGCTTTCTTATGGTCTTTCTAGAGAACCATATCGTATTCTGGTTGTTGGTGCCTTATATGATAAACGCCTGGTTTAAAGCAACTCCGTTTGTCTTTGTCCCTAAATGCAGGTCTAAACTTCGTTTGTTACTGAAGAAGCCTCAGAGATGAGTCGAAAACTCCGGCCAAAAACGAAAGAACAGAGGAATAAGTTGAAGCATAGGGTGGCAAGTACCACTGACTTTAGATATATAAATAGCATTTCTAAGCACTTCTTACGAAACTGAAAGCAATGGCATTATACCTTTTGTGATGTCAACTCATTGACACTGCGTTCTAAGACTGAACATTGTCTGTTAAATTCCATCAATTGATTTCTCTTCAGCTCTAATTTCCTTTCAATGCTATCACTGTAGAGAACATCAAATATTCTTAAAATGAAGCAAAAAGGGGGAAAAGTTCTAATCTCGGTGTTCGTCAGTTGCCAAAATACGAAATTCTATGATGCAGGTGGTATAAATAGTGGGGAAACGACATTTATCAGTAACTGTTTCACAAAGGGCAAAACAGAGGTATAAAAAGGTCCAAGGAAGTATCACATTTGAAGTGAAATGGCCATATGAAGTACGAAAATCAAACTAACATAACTTACACTTTTTCTTGAGCTTCCTGGATCTCATTGGTTAAGACAGTCATCGTTCGTCCTGGCGCTACAATGATGAAACAAAGGAATTTATTCAAAATATGTTAAGAATCTTCCATATCTAAATGGCTCATTTTCAGAACAGGAAGTACACCAGTCTCATTGACGTTATCTTCGTATGCAGTCTAATCAAGGATTCACTTTCAACTCGGTTTTCCTCATGAATCTTTGGACACTGGTTTGCAGTAAGATATCTCACATTACTCATTCGGCATTCGAAGAACAAGCTCGCATTGCCACATCCAAATGCATTACTCACTCTGCATTCGAAGAACAAGCTCGCATTGCCACATCCAAAAGCATTACTCACGCTGCATTCGAGGGAAAGACTGGTATTACCACATCCAAATTGCAAAGCAATGAAGTTTGCTTTATAGTTTAGATAAAAGGCTGCATTGCATTGTGGTTGAATACTAACAACAGCAAACCATATGATACTGTGAAAGACCTTTGGATTGACACCAAAGAAGCATGTTCGTTATTCCGTGTGACAAAAACTGATGAAAACAACGAACGGAAAAATGCAAGAAATTATTGGAATGTAACAAAGATGTTTAAAGATTCCTTTGGTTTTAGAAGATTCCAGATTCATGGCTTTGTCAATATATTTTATCAGTGTCTTTGATTTCATGCAAATAAGTGTCAATCATTCGAATATCTGTCTCCAAAAGGGGATAACAGGTAGCTGCCAACACTCAACCTAACCCCAAGTAATACACACCAAATGATAGAAAAGATGCTTACCAATTCCTTTGAGTTTGGAAGATTCCAGATTGATGGCTTTGTCAATATCTTTGATTTCATACAAATAACTATCAATCATTTTTATATCCGGTTCCATGTCTCTAGCTGTTCTCTCTTCTGATTCAGACATAGCACGAAGATCTTCGAGCTAAAATAAAAAACACATGTTAGGGAACTCCAAAACATACCCTGCTTGCGATCTGCGAAGACACAGTAAAGTGCTGAAACTATGGAAGGAGACACCTCTTTTTCTCTTCCTTTCTTCCTCTTCCACTTTGTACAAAAAGGACGACAAACACACTTCGTATAGTGCTCCCTTACTTCTTAAGCAGAATATCACACATATTGAGAAAATAAAGTTTTTAAAATTGAAAACATACACCTTCGTATGCACTATGGGTGATTTGATTCTTTACCGCTGCATCTCTGTTAGCTCGAATGTCGCAACAACAGAGACGAAGATAAAGGAAACTTTTAGGGAGGAAGGTGAAGACACTAAATTTGCAACACAATGGGCGTTTCTTGAGTTTCATTATTGAAAGCGCAGATAAACTCTTCAAACTGCAAGGAAATTTGTCAAAATTTTAACAGTTGGAGGGGTGTGGTGAACCCATACTCCCTTTGGCTACGTCAATATGCAACAAACACATACGCAGCGCAGCACTGTTCAGTACGCAACCCAAATTCGGCTCAAAAAAGTTTGAAGACAAATGCAACGGCTATTGTTTAATCCATGTCTCCGTTACAACAAAGGACAACAGTCTCATCAAAGCAAAAAATATATCTTACATCAGTGAGTTGTTCTTTTAACGATTCAATCTCTTTTCCAAGATCAGATACTTTCTTGCGGACTTCGGGAAGCTCTCTCGTTTCCAATGTCTCTAGCTAAAGAGAAAATTGTAAACAAATCATCATAAATCATTTGTGTTACTTCTAATAAGATAGGCATAAAGAAAAAAGCAAAGAAGCGAAATCTTCGATGTAGAAAAAGGAACCCACAAGTCTCGAATAAGTAACGTTTTCAAAGCAATCAAATCAATGTAGGTAAAGTTTACCTCGCCATAGCAAAAGCAACCACTTCAGACGATATTAGAATGGTCCACGCCAAGACCAATTTGAAACGAAATTAGGTTTAAAAAGTTCTTCTGAACAAAATGAACTCGAACAGAACATTGAGTATGTAATGTTAAAAAACAAGACGACTACCGTCTGTCTCAAATCAGATGTCAAGTGATATCTGCAAAATGCAAAATTAGCCATGCAAAACATTCAATCATTTTTATCCGCAGAATTTTAACATTAAATCTAATTTAAGATAGAAATCGGGTGACAGGCGCAATGACTTACATACTTTTGTAAAATGCTAATTGCCAAATCATCAGAAAAGACATTTAAGGCATATAGGAAAATATCGAAACTTACATTTGCTTTAACAGGCGCTAGTTCATTGATTGTGGCCAATTTTCTTTTTTCCTGTTCCAAAATCGTTTCATTTTGTTGCTTCTTTTCAGGCACTGAGACGAGCTTGTGTTCTAACTACAGAAAAACATAGGAAAAGAGCAAATATAATCAGAGTTGAAAAATGTCACTTATCTCATCAGTGATACAACTTGTGTTACCTGAAGTTGCCAAATGATGAATAATCCTTTTCATAATCAAGATATCTGCTGCAGCTGATGACGTCATTTTGTTTGCAAACCAGTAGGATGACAAATGGAAATATGGCTTCACTTTACCTCTAAAAGGTTACAGTTGTACGTAGGATACATTTCAAATGAGCTGAATAAATGTAAGAAATAAAAATTTGCCTCATGGCTTAACCTTATGTCTAGAAAGGCATGTTGATTGAGAGAAGTTTTTTAATCTGATTTCTCTTTGGAAACATGGTCAGCATTGCATAATTTCTTTACTTTCTCCAAATAAAATGACGTCATCAGGTCATCGTGCAAAATAGTGAGTAACTTGAAAGTGAAACATGTTATCAAATTATAAACGGCATTCTTCATCATTCAATTGCGCTGTTACTTGCATCAATAAAATTTTCGCTTCCGATCACCTTTATGTATATCACTTCATTGCACGTTTTTCATTTCATTTTTCATTTCAGCTGATTTCTTAAAATTTCACTCCACACACCTACAATTAAAACTACATATACATATACAAAAAATAAGTTACAAAGAAACTAAATATATACCAAATACAAGATACAAGAAAAACTAAATGGAAAAGGAATTGTATGCAGAGGAACTTCTTAAGGAGGATGTCTCTCAGATTGGATCTGTACAAATAACTGAAATGAAGTGAAAATCTGAACTTGGACCGATACCATAAACGATCTATTGAGCCCTTGAAAGCTTATTAAATTCAAACACTCCAAAGGGGGCTTGCAAGAGATGAGAAGTTATTAGAGAGGCGCTTATCAACAAAGTCACATGACAAGTATATAATTGATAGGTCATTTGCTCCTTGTTTTGTGGAGCATACTTTTTTAATTTACCAATCAAAGAAATAAATTCGACTCAATCTTTATCCCAAACCTGATCATATTTAACACGCAAACTTGTTGAGCTAAATAAGCGGAAAAATCTCTGGTAACCGCTGCCATCTGATATAGTGGGCGCTAGTAGAGAGGGGGTTATCTAAAATTGCATCTTAGAAAGAAGGGGCTTACATGAGGCTTTTATAGTATTTCTCTGTTTTGGAACAGCCTACAGCGACAAAATTCAGAAGTAAATGTCAATCTCATAATCTAGTGTTATATCATCAATTGAATGAAAAATTAAATTTATTCAAGGTAAATTAAAATCTAATCACCTCATCGATTAGTTGATGCAATTCTCTCGCAGTTTCAAAATGACGATGACATAATGGGCAACCCTTCTCTTTTTCATGGCCACTCTTCATCTCTGAAATATATTTTCTGTAAATCTTCTCAAAGGCTTTTATTTCACTTATGACACTGAAAAGAAAGTTTCGCTTTCAAGTGACAATTTAAATAATGACTATGTATAAACTGAAGAATAAACGATTTAAAATTTAATCAAAACTACATCACCAAACATTCTCATAGCAACTGCATCTCTGCCACTTAAAGTTAAGCTACACATGACTACATTATGGAGAAAAATTTAGGAATACTCTTTGAAATAGGCGTGGAACCCTGAATGAATATATTGCGCATTTGTGGAATTAAAATATTTTTCAAGTGAATCTAGAACAGGTAAAACTTACTTGTTAAAAACTTCAATGCAATAACTGGCATCAGCAGGCATGTTCAAGAGTTGGGCCGAAATAGGGCCGGGTTTTTCAGAGTAATACTGTTGACCGAAACGCCATCATCAAGTCAATGAGCAGAGGGAAACAAGAGACTCTTGGTCACAAGTCTAATCGTGACTTTGCCATCAATGTTGTTGCATCACCCCTAGCCCCCACCTCCCCCATAACATAATTTCACCGTGCACTTGCATCATTGTCACATGACAAAGTTAAATATGAAAGAATCATTTTCAATCGTACTTACTTTTTATATTTGTCCAAACTTTTTGTGACTTGCTCTCTATATAAATTGTAGTCATTTTCTCCACAAGCTTCGCTTAACTTTTGTTTATATTCAGCCACTTTGCCCTCCATCTTTCGTAATTGCTCCCTAAAGGAAACGAACTACTGTTTAATAGTGCGACACACGGAGTTAAAAAGAACTAGAAATATTGAAGTCATATTTAATGTTTTGTTGGCATAGCCTCCATTATCAGCTCAAAAACTCACTACCTCCTCAAATTTGAATCATTCAAATCTGTGATGTACTCTTGGTGCAACGAATTTGGCCCACCCTGTAGAATAAAATTCGGAAAGAATAATGAAGTCAACATGCAAAGTTTGCAGAGTTTCTGCGTAGCCAAATAGACAGAAGTATTGAAATGTGCCTAACGTAATGAAGTTTCTTTGTCAAGATTAGCTAACAAACTTCTCCTTACGGTGGCAGAAATACTCACAAATTCATTCTTCGGTTGGCATCTTTCGAAGCAAGTTGATTTTCAATTCCCTTTACTCTTTCGCTGGTAGCTTTAACATCAGCTTTTTTCATTTGCAAGTACTGACTGACTTTTGATTTCAAATCATTAAGAGGAGGTCTGGAATCGAACATCGTATCCATGTCCATTTCATGACGATTCAAGCTGTCAAAGGTAAATAAAGTTGAACAAGTTGACAAAGAAGAAACAACCATGGTAAATTTTCAAGACACTGTTTATCAAAAGATTCCTGCTTTAACTATTTATCGTTTGAATAAATGTCCAAGTTTCCAAAGTTTCTCAGCAATACCAAAATGGAATGAAACTCGTGTAAAGACGCCAATACAACGATAGACAAGAAAGCACACAAACAAGTAAGCAAACAAGCAAACAAACAAGCAAGCAAGCAAATAAGCAAACAAGAAAACAAGTAAGCAAGCAAGCAACATTCATTTGTTAACACAGGCTAGGTTTCTGGCACCAATACAGCTAATGTGGGTCCGCATCACTACGGCTTGGGATTAAAAATTGATCAACTGCTGCAAATTCAAATTGATAATAACTTTCCGAAATTTATAAATTGAATTAAAACTCACATGCTTTGAATAGAATCCTCTTTTCCTTGTTTTTCTTTAACTTTCATATCAATTTTCGTTTGTGCAGTTGATTGTAAATGCATCCTAGTTTGTTCATCTCTCAGTGTAACTAAACATTGTTCCGTTTCTTTCTTTTTATCTGACAACGCTTTGATATCATCATTCAGCTGTGTAGAGTTCATTTGCCCTTGTAATTCCTCCAGTTCTTTTTCGGCTTTTCGTAAATCTCTTTCGATGCCTTGCAAACGATTCCCTGATGCTGTTACGCTACTTAATTCGTCGCTGATTTGTCGTAACTTTCTTTTGTTCTCCTCCTATTCGTTACAAAAGATTAAATGTCCGTTA
The DNA here is from genome assembly GCA_964019985.1 of Aurelia sp. 4 Dawson et al 2005. Taxonomy (NCBI): domain Eukaryota; kingdom Metazoa; phylum Cnidaria; class Scyphozoa; order Semaeostomeae; family Ulmaridae; genus Aurelia; species Aurelia sp. 4 Dawson et al 2005. Next base: position 22,234,070 of record OZ026498.1, on the reverse strand, counting down.
AATTTTCAACTGAAAGATAACCATATCTTTCAAAATGATTTGAAAATTTATACTGCTGTAACGTAACCATTGTTTCAAGCAAAAAAACTGGACAGAGTATACCGTAAAAGATCTATTTAGTGTCACTGTCTATCAAGCCCTACCACCCCCCCCCCCACTTACATAAAATGTCAGAATTACCAAAGATTCTTCATTTATTCAGCAAAAGAAATCAAATGTAAATTCTGAAATGGTTTAGGAACGGGGGGGGGGACATTTGATTTATCTTGTGCACTCCTTCCTGGGCATCGTTTTCATCTCTATTCTAAAGCCGCTATCAAAATAAGGTAATTTTTCTACAGCCTGTGTCAAAAGTGTTATTTCCTTCTTTTCCTAGGCATCTTTTAAGCTTCTGAGTATACTTTTCGCCAATTGCTTTAAAGGAAGGCTATCATTTTGTGAGAAGAATCCTAAAGCCGAGTGAAAAAATTATTTCTTGGAGTGCACACCCCCGTACAATCGAGAGTCCAGTAGCCCCCTTGGGGTCTGGGAAAAAACTATGTGGAATTCGTGTATTTGACTCTCACAAATGTGTGTCGATTCCGAAAAGATGGGGTAAAAGAACTGAAGGTAATAATCTATATCCATGTCCTTATCGTTTAGCTATGTGGATGTCCTTTCTTTGAAGCTTCCTCTCTTTCAAGCCCCCTTTGGAGTCTCCGAAAATAGATAAGCCCCCTTGGGACCTAATAGAGCTTTTACTGTAGCCACTTGCTCAAACGTGTTGAGCCCTGGCATATTTTCAGCGACAGTCAAAATAGCAGCTTTCAGCTCTAGAGCAGTACTGGCTTGGTGATCAATAATTGAGATCTCAGTTCTCCATGAAACAAGGAATTTTCTCCTTCTTTGTAAATAGATATCTTTCATTGCTAAAGTCATGTAAATTGTTCCATAATTCTCGCTTACTTACATTCAAGAAGCTACACAAAGAAAGATACAGCCAAGTTGTATCACTTACCATAGCCTCTCTTTTGTGTTTCATGGTAGCCTCGTAATCATGTCTAGACTTCGTGACGTTGTTTATTCTGTTTAAAGCATCGTCTATCTGGTTCTGGAAAGCACTCTAGAAGAAATTTGAAGAAATTTCGAAAGGAACGGCATTCATTAAATCTGCCGTTAAAAAAATTTATTGGGTCATGAAAATAAAGATTGTAAACGTTTCTTTTGTTATGCTAAAGGATGATTACTTTCTGCGCAATGAAAAACGGTATAACACATCAGAGCAGTTCCACTAAAAAATTTGAATTTGAAACACGACCAAATTCACTGCAGGAAAAACTTCAAGGTTGATTCTTCGTGTACCCTGTCTGGAAAAGACATCGGCTTTCATGGCCCTCCACTCAAATCTGTCCTCAGCTATCCAAAAGAGGCCTATGTCGTTAACCCTTTTTTTGTTAAGGTTAATACATACAGTTAATAATGAAACAATCCGGTACAGAGGGCAGTGCGCTCGACACACTCTTCCACAAAAATCAAGGATTCAAATTCTGTGCCAAAATTTAAGAATAACATCAAATATTGGAAAAATGAAGGCTGCAACTGCAGACTTTGCAGGCAATACATTTCTCGACTCAGCTTTTTACAATCTAACACAATCTTTATGATATTTGTAATTGGATATGAACTTTGTTATTTCACTGACTCATTTTTCCTAATTTCTTTTTATTATTCTGTACCATTTCAATTAATTTGTTAACTTCAATTAGGCCATGCAAGTTGCCAACTTTAAACAAATTGATAATAATCATAAGATGTTCCATTTCAAGGTGTTTATAAGTTAAAGGGAAATTAACAAAGTGCGATCATCAATGACGAAGTCAGACTATACAGCAGGCAAGCAAGCAAGTGAGCAACATATATTTGTTAACAAAGGTTAGGTCTCTGGCAATTATGCAACTGATGCGGGCCTGTTATGCAGTCTGACAAGAAATATTCATGAAACGCACCTTCATATTGTCTCCGTCTGAAACTATTCTTTTGTAATACAATTTGAGTTTCTGCACAAATTCGTCAACTTGGTCTCTATCGTAAGGACTTGTAGACAATCCTATGAAAATAATTCAAAGCGTTAAATGTTGAATGCTTCCTACATGTTGCACGTATGCTTGGTGGGATTCGAATACTGTAAGAAACGACTTCTCACCATTTGGAGTCCCTGAATGAACATTCTGATTTAAAATCAATTTTCATACGGAGTGTCTCAAAAAAATTGTGCTCCGTTTGTATAGGTGCTGCGGAGGAGCTGTAAATTCAGCTGTCCCGCTTTTACACAGTTGCATAACATAGACTTCAACTTAAAAGTTTGAGACCTTGTTTGAGCCAATCTGGCAATTTGTTGCTGATTACGATACAAGGCAACATAAGCTGTTTCTTCAAACAACAATTCCTTTTTTATAAAGCAATTTAAAAATCAAGTAAATCTTCAAAGAATAGGTCTAGCACTGTACTCAGATTTTTTCTTCCTGTCTAAATAGGTCAGATAAATAAAATGACTTCACCTTGAAGATTATATTCCTCGATTAACTTTTCTATCTTCTCATCTCGTGCAACAATTTTGTTTTTATGAGACTAGAAAGACAAATCAACACACACTGATATGAAATAGGTCGTGTTAATATTTTCTACCAAAGAAATGTAACTATGCTCCGAGGAATAAGACTCTATCCTCCCAAAGAGATAGCACGTGATAAGCATGCAAATGTCATTGCTTTAAGGTAGCAAATCTGGTCGTCATTTTAAGTCTACTTTGAAGGTTCCTTGAAAGAGGTTGCTTGAGAAAATCCCTGGATGTCAGAACGGAGTGGCCGATCTCCTGTCAGGTGAACTTTAAAATCCAATAGAATATGTCTTCTAGTGAATGCTGTGCCACTCAATTGATGCAGTCACACTAGAATCTAATTCCTTTATCATTTGAATTATTTCATTTTCTTGAAATTGACCTTTGATGTCAGAAAGTGCGGCAGTATATCTATACAAAGACACCAGGTTACACTGTGCCCGCCCCGTCCTTTGCAAAGCTGCCTGTGCTGTGGTTAATTCTTTCGAGACAAAAGCAATCGTCACGTGATTACCGTGGTAAATCATGATTGGTTAATTTTGCTTAGACAGCACTGTAATTTAGGTCGGCACCTCGCTTATATCCCGATTTTTTCGATCCTGTTCTTTATAAAGGAAGGAACAAAACGTGTAACAGCGTTGTATGTGAGCACAAAGACAGGTTACATGCCACAGCAGAGCGTGGTAAGCCCGTTGCTTGGAACGGAAACGACACGATAAAAACAGCTAATGTGACCGCAGGCTTTGCCTTTATATCCATAGAGCGGTGGTCTTTCAAACGGGCATTCATTTTCACTCATTCCGTATAACAGCAAAATACTCACCTCAGCTTCTTGCGTTAGTTTTCCATGATGCCTCAGCAGTTCTGTCCGGCTTGTATTTAACCTCTGTAATTCTTGAGCACAATGTCTTATCTTACTCTCGATCTAAAGGGAGAATGTTGTACAGTGATAAAAGATTTGCTCATAACCAAGATAAGCAACTTGGAATGAAAGCTAAAGTTCATTCACATATCAGGGTGCCTATACAGTACTAGCAAACACAAAGGTGAATAATATGCGGTTTCATCCTGCTCTACTAACCTTTTAATCTTCTCGTAACACAACAAATACAAAATAAATGTATCTATGTTAGTTAGTAAAGACCACAACAAAATCTTTCCGCTTCTAATGTTTGTTCAAGCAGCAATGTCGTCTCTAAATCTTTGATTAGGCGGTTGTCCCTACGGAGAGACCAACTGAGCTTTGGTTTGCATTCATTATCTGTATTGTTATTTGTGTTACAAATTACGTGCGGCCACAAGGTAACTAGCTAGCAAAATAAACAAATACCTGTTGAACTTTCCCTTGTTCAAATGCAATCTTTTCTGCAAATTCTTCATTACATTTCAACAATTCTTGATATGAGCCTGGAAAAAAATATTTCAGAACTAACTTCTTGAGACGTTTTTCAATTGCATCGAAAATCAGACATCCACAGAACAAACGGCGTGTACAAACTGGCACTAAATTTCAACAAACTTCAACGAGTCATAAGCACCAAGACGCATTTACCTGGAAGTGAAATTTAATTAACTTAGATCTGATCTGCAATGCAGAGTTAAGGTTATTCTTTTTTCAATGCTTGACAAAGATAACAATGGTCGATCAAATTTTTATCATTTTGCAGCGCTCTTACTCACCTAGATCTAAAATTCTATCTTTAAATATCGCGAAGAGTATTGAAGTACCTGCAAATTTATCGACTATTTTGTCTTCCAATTCTCTTGCATTCTTTTGAACTTGTTTTAACATTGATTCGTTGCTTCCTAAAATATTCAAACAAGTTTGTTACACTTCAAATTACTGGTAGTTATAACAGGCTCCCGAAAGATTCTCAAAAGATGCCATGGTAAAGATTTCCAAAGGCAGCACAAGAAAACATGGGAAGAACGAGAATACGAAAAACAACAGAGAAAAAGTAGAAACACAACAATGAATACCTAATTGAGAATTTTACAATAATTTGATAAAACAAATAACCATACCAATCAACTTTTCCAGCCTGACAACTTCAGCACCAACACTTTCAATTTCTGCCACTTTGGTCTATGGTAGAAAGGAGGTTTATCAGTAAACAACAAATTTTAATTTGAAGTGTTTCAAACTTATTACCAAGACCACGGCAACGATTATTTCAATGTTGAGGATTGAAATGTTCATTATCTAACTGATCCTCAATTTCAAGTGACTGAATCGAACGTGGAATTCCGTTTCCAAATGCTTCTACCAGACAAAATGTTCAAATTCAAGTAAACCTTTGACTGATACATTAAAATTTTAGTTTGAATGTCACCAACGTCAAATACTTCTCATCCACTACGCCCACCAAATATTTCAAGTTGTTTTCTTACTCATCCAAAGCATCGACTAATTTTATTCCAAAAATAGAGTAATATGGTATATAAACAAACCTCTATTGGCTCAATTTTACCATCTGTCTTTCGAATCTCATCACGAATAACTTCCATCTTGCTTTGTTTATCGATCAGATCTTGTCGCAGCTGAAAGATTTTGAGAAAAATAGGTAGAAAGCTGACATAAAAAGTACAATTGCTCGTTAATAATTGAAGCAAAAAGAGGGAACAATCTTAATTCAGTTTTTTGGGAGGGAGACTTTGGTGACTGTGAAAGGTTTGTCCCGAAAAAGGAAAAATCAAGCTTATAAAAATGTAGTTTTAAACTTCCGATCTAGCAGCCTCGCATGAGCTTCTTTGTTGCCAAAATTTGACCTGGGTAAAATAAATTACATATGTATTTATGTACATATGTGTATGTATGCACATCTGTTTATGCATTTTTAGGAATAGAAACAAATAGTTTTACAAACAAACTAATAATATCACAAATGTAAACAAAATTCATATGCATATTTCCTCTTTACCTGTTCTGATTCTTCTTTGCGTTCTTTTAGATATTTCAGATCTATTCCATATTCTTTGACACTCTGTGCCTAAAATTCAAGTGAAAACCTTGTCTAGTTTGTTTCACTATTTGCCACATCCTACAGTTCAAATTTACAACATTTCAAAATTGATGAAAATATTTTCAAACATGCAGCACTCACCTGTTCCCTTCGAAAAACCCTGATGCTTTCCAATGCTTTAATATACCTAAAATGAGAACAAGAAGAAATGGTTAAAACCACTTTTTAATTGATGGAAATGTGCAGCCAAATAAATAAACAGAAACAGGTGTTTGTATCCTTACCTTGTAGCAGCAAATATATCATCAAACTTCTGTTTCAGAAATTTCCCTTCTCCAAGAGGCCTGAAAGAAAACACAACATAATTATTTGCATGCATCTTTTTGAAATCACAGATTCAAGAGCAACCTTGGTTGATGTGCAAAACTCAAACACGAGCACCACATACAATGGTGAATTGTTTACGTCTGGGGTGTTCCTCTCCTATAGCTATGATTAGAATAGTTTAAATATATGATTGTAAGTGTCATTCATAGTGGGAACTCACTAACTGTAAGTCCTTTCCCACTATGGATGGCACATAGTCAAAGTGAACGACTTGAGATATATAGCGCTTGTCTAAAAATAGGACAAAGAAGTGCCTAATCCTAGCATTGTTTTTGTTGGCCTTGCTTTCTTTTGCCACGAGCTAGATTACCAAATACAATAAACCTGTGCAATCTCATCTTTCAACTCAGGTCATTCACTTTAATCAATCTTGTTGTTTTTATAGTTTGTCGTTTTTTTAAATGAATAAAGAATAAAATGTAGAAAAACCATAAACAATCAGAGTAACATTTGTAAGCAACTAATGATAAGGCAAAAACTACACACAAAATCAGTGAATAAATTCTTACCAATTGGCTTCTTCTTGATGGCAAAATATAACATTTTCTAACACAGCTTTTGACACTCCCAATCTTGTTATCATCTGTAAAAAGTAAGTATAAATATGTAAGAAATATATATACTACTAATACTTCAGATAATTTAAATTCATCTTAGCTATTTCAACTTGGTAGTCAGCAGTTTATAACTCTCTTCTGTGATATTTTCTTGTCTTGGGTTCTTCCTATATTGAATTTCCATATCCTTGACAGAATTTCCTGCTCTTGAATTTAGTGACTCCTAAAAACTATTACAAACTAAGGTGCTGTAAACATCTTATTTCCCATATTTTACATGTGTTATAACAAAATGTTATCAAAATTTTACAAGGTTACATTTTGCTAAGATGCATAGAATGATTTTTCTTTGCTTGGACATCTGATTTTATATCTCTTACGCTTTCATTTTGGCCAATACAATAATTACCTCTCTGTTCATGTCAGCACATCTGCTGCTAATACTTTGACGCTGCAAATGAAAACAAGAGACAATTGAAACAAAAATTGCTGGAATCATTCTTTCTTCAATTTAATTGAACATCTTTTTGTCATAAAGCTTTAAGTGCATTGTTTAAATTTTTTGATAAGGTCCTGATTGGAGACATGAATCAAAAGTTTAAATACCAAATATTAAATAAACTGTAAACCTTCCAATAATAAAACAATGTATACATCAGAAAAAAAGTTCCAAACAACTGCAAAGAGTCCTCACCTCGCCATTGACCTCTTTAGACATCACACTTTCTAACGATTTTGTTTCAATTTTCTTGAGCTACAAAAAATAAAACCATATGTCTTTATCTGTTAACACTCTTTATTTGGTATGTGGAATTCTTAAAGTGAATGGCCTGAGCAACACATATGGCAAATGCCAATCAACAGGATAACAAAAAAATGAGCACTTAATTGTTTTCCTTAGTTAGCTTTCGTTTACAAAGGAGTAGATATCTTTTAACTTGAGCTATTTACTGGAAGACAAAATGAAAATAACTGTACCTTCTGGGACGAAACCATGCTTCTTATAACACAAAATCTTTTTCCTGCAACATCTGTAAATCTTAGCTTAACTTGTCCCTTGACATCTCTTTCACCAGCAACCTAAAATTCAGCAGAGGAAGTAATTAGGGTCATGAAAACACAAACTGATCAGACTTAAAATTCAAGCTAAAAATAACAGATTAGTCGCAGTTCAATGCACCCTTTAAAAATTGGCAATATAGTGAAAAGAGACCCTGACCTGCTAGCAAGGTGGCAAGGTATTGAGCAACAGGGACTCTAGCAGTCACATTGGCCGTTGTTGTCATTGTGTCAATGTCATTCTCTTAAACAGATTTCTGTTGCTCTGCTTTATCACCTATGCTTGCTTGGCACCTTTGTAACTGTAGGTTTAGGCTGTAATTTAGTTGTATCTTCTCAACGTAAATGCCATGAGGCAGTAACGATATCTTACTCTCTGTGGTATCAGACTTGCAGTGTTGCAAAGTAACTATGCACATAGTACTATATATATATGTTACTATGTAATTCATTTACTGTAAAAATTGTTTATCTTGAACAAAACAGGTGTATACAATGTACAATTCAAAACTAAATACATTGACGCTTTGTTTGTTGAATTACAGGAAGAGGAGACCATTTGTTATTATTCTACCAAAACAAAATTCTAATATCTCATTAATACCTTTGGGTCATGGATGAATGCAGAATTCTTGCTGCCAGGTGGCATATCACCAGTTGTTGCATATTTCAAACATTCAATCACAGTCTGCAAGAAAGTTTGAAAAATGATAAAACAGGTTCAATGCATTGTTTGCTGATAATACAATACCATTAACCCATTTCCAAACAATCTTGCAGTAGTTACTTGATTCTGACAATATTCATGAATTAAGTAAATAATGTCATGGAGGCAACTACTTTTTCTATGTTTGCGCCATCAATCATAAACCACTTTTCAGACTGGCTAAAAGAAGATCTGGCAAAATGGTAAGCATTCCTATGCAACTGTATCCAAAACAGAACAACATAACCACACAAATCAGAAAGGGAACAGTTTTTCAAGTAACAAACCCTGTACCACTTAAAGGTGATCTAAAGTGAAGATTTTTATTGATGCAAATGAATGGCATCTTTGAATGATACCAAATCCTGATTAAATTTCTGTAATATACAGCTCCTCATTTCTTTTTCAATGAATCCACTGATATTAAGTTTCAGTTGACAATGTCATTTTGTTTGCAAATTACAAAGGATGATTTATTGAAGTATACGGTAGCTGTCTAGTATCTGATCTTTGAAAGGATACACTCGTAGGACACATTCAAGTTGAGCAGAATAAATGTAATAGAAATTGTCTCATGGACTGATATGATGTTTAGAAAGGCATGCAAAGTGACGAAAAGTTCTTGAGTCAATTTCCTTGAGCAAACATAGTGAGCCTAGTACACTTTCTTTACTATTTGCAAAAAATGACATCCTCAACTAATCGTACAAAATAGCGAATAACTCGAAAATGAAACAAGGTACCACAAGATTATAAATGAAATTCTTTACCATTCAAAAGTGCCATTCATTTTTGCTTCAGATCACCTTCAACCAAGTTCATGAAATCAAAATTAAATAAACTTACTGTTTTGCCACAACCATTTTGACCAACCAAAAGAGTGAGGGGTGTTTGAAATTCAATAACGCTATGTTCATTTGGGTTGTAACTACGAATGCCACAAATGGCCATTTTCTCTATTACTGCCATGATCCTGATATCCTGAATATGAAACAGCATAAATGAAATTCAAAAGAAATTATCACAATAATTCTTAGCAAATTCTGGACTTGAAAATAGAAAATGGAGTTTGCATTTAGCTTGCAGCAAAAGTTTGCAGCAAGTTTCTGTGGAGTATGTCTCAGATTTGGGAGTCTGCAAATAGTTTCAAAAGAGTTTGAATTTCGTACCAGACCAGTTTGCAGAAGTTTGTTTGAAGCTTCCTGTAACCATGCAAATTTGTGGAAACTCCATACAAAATTGCAAACCCCAAAAGAACAACAGAGCACACTCAAGGCAAACTGATTCCAAATTTTATGCAAATTGATTTTCTGCTGAAGGATGGCACTTCTCATTGAGGTCTCAGATGTGTTAACACTCTATGCCAACAAGAGGACAATAGGTCCAGTTGTGCATGAATTTGAAAAGAACAATAATTGTACTCAGTTTAATGATGTGTTAGTGTCTCTGTATCTGAGAGCTGCCAAGAGCTTTCTTTTGGAGGCCCAGGGATAAACCTGCAAAATGAGGCATGAGGCATCCTGCAAGTGAAGTGAGCAGAAAATTTTTTGATCACACCCTTTAGATTGGTTCAAAATGCATTTCAGAGTATTTCATGCAGTCAAAGAGGCCCTAGGTAAACTGCCCCTCCTGCTCCTCCCCTGGCGGTTCTACCATTTCTCGCAAATATGTTCTGAAATTCAGGTGCAGTTTTCTCTCAGCAATCTTGAATGCATCTTTGCCATACTTTCCAGGCTCATGCAAGAAATTTTGTGTTCATTTGCACTAACTTGGCTGTGCTGTTTATTGCTATCATTTCAAAACTGGTTTAATTTGCTAAAGCCATTTAAAAATGGGTCAGTGAGCAAATTCATATTTTGAATAATTCTGCACAGGCAATTTAAGATCAGACAGCAACCAACCATACTGCAGCCTGCACAACACTCTGCAGAGCCAGACTGGAAAGTTTGTATATAACATTTTTTGATAACATCTGCAATGTGCAGCAAGAGAAAACTTATTTTGTGTACTCTATCCTTATTTCTTTTTATTTTGACTTGCCCATTGAAAGTTTTAGTGTGCAAGTGCCTGCAGAATTACAAAAGCCCAGTCTGCAGAGTATGGCACTTTTCGACGAGATCTCCGGTGTGCAAGGGCAAAATTGCCTGTGTGCAGTGTGCATCACCACAAATTTCTGGTGTGCTGGTGTACACCAAATCATTGTGGTTAAGATTTGGGAAAGTTATTGTGCATTTCTTCATCTGTATGCATGTATGTATGTAAGATTTCTTTAATGTGAATAACAGGTCTAAGCTAACAGCTTGTTTACAGCCTGGTTCACAAATTAAAAAGATAAGTTAAAAAAGAATAAGATTTACAAAGTTCAATTATGTGTAATAAAATATAAAACATAAATCTAACCTAAGCTGAAAAACCATATTTCTGATCATGCTGAGAAATAAATTTGTCCATAAAATGAGTCTTGCACCTTGATTTAAAAAGTTCCAAGGATTTTATGTCCTTTAGATGACTTGGTAGAGAGTTCCACAGCTTAGTCCCATAAAATGCAAATGTTTTTGTATAAAGCTTACCATGCCCCCAGGACATACGAATGATTTATTTGAAGAAGATCGTGTGTTGTGGTTGTGCACTTCAGAAGATTTTTGGAACATGTCTGTCAGGTACGGAGGGGCTATATTTGATTCAATTTTGTACATCATCATGCAAGAATTAAATTCAATCCATTGGTAGATTGGAAGCCAGCCAAGCTCGATAAAAAGGGGCTTGCAATGAGATCTTCTGCTTACTGAAAATATCGTTCGAGCACATTGTTTTTTTTAGCTTTAGTAAAGATTCAAGTTGGTTACCAGAAAAGTTGTGTAATAAAGGAGAACAATAATCGAGGTGAGTATTCACCAGCGAGTCAGCAAGCCGAATGAGACTGTCCCGCGGAATGAAAGATTTCACCCTCCTCATAATAGCAAGACCACGATGGATCTTGCGACACATCTCTTTCAAATGCTGAGAGTAGCTGAGTTGTTGATCGAGTGTAAATCCTAAGCACTTGTACGAATCAACATAATGAACCTCGTCATTATTGAGCTTCTAGGGGGCCCGATTTTCAAAAGCTGATATTTGGCTTCGTTTGCTGAAAATCAACACTTTAGTCTTGTTAGGATGGGGTATCAGTTGATTCACGGCTGAGTAACAGCTTATCTTGTTAAGGTTGTTTTCCATAACAGAAGTGACAGATGAGAGTGAATCCTCTTGGGAAATGATGGTCGTATCATCAGCAAACATGACAACTTCAGAATTCGTAATGGAAGGAAGATTGTTTATACATATCAGGAACAAGAGTGGTCCTAAGGTGGACCCCTGTGGGACGCCTGTTGTAATGGTTGAACGCTTTGACTGGACACCATTGAATCCAACAACCTGACTTTGAAGAGAAATATATGAGGAAAGCCAACGGTATGTGTTGGAAGCTGGATTTAGTCATTTAAACTTAGACAGGAGGATGTGGTGGTTGACAGTGTCAAATGCTTTTCGTAGATCAAGGAAGATTGCTCCGGTGAGGAGATTATTATCCATACCTTTGTAAATTGAATCTATGAATCTATGAATCTATTTCAATGATATTCCAGAGACTCAAATTGATGAATACTTTTGTTTGCAAAATCTATTTGCAAGTAGACTAATATTTCTTCTACTTAAAATATTCAAAAATTTGGAGTACAAAACAAGCAAACATGGGATTGGCAGAGGTGTTCAGAGCAAAAGTAGAGGGCATGTCCTCAAAAAATTTCCTGTGGGCTTTGCCCCCAGACACCTTCTCTCACTGTCCCCCATTTATTTGTCATATCCATGTCTTGATTTCTAAAATTAGCGGAGTTGCTCATGGCCTGGTCTATCTTGAGATCATAGGTAATGGAAATCAATAGGACCACACCCTGACCACTCCCATCTACATTGCCACACCCAAATCTACCTGGTGTGCAAAAGTTTTGGGAGCAAAATATCTACGGTGTGCATACTCTGCAAACTGGACAAAAGCCAAATAGAAAGATTCTGATCCTCTAAATTGATATGTTCCAAAATGTCTTATTTCATTTCCTTCAACCTAAATGCTTGAAATGAATAGAGAATAACTTAATTTCTATCAATAACTAAGCATGTCCTTGCCCAGGAAAAGACAGATGCCATGGGCGGGCCTAAAGAGTTGACATTTTCAACTTTTACGTTGTTTCAAAAATTGGATCGTTCCTGCTCATACATAAAGCAATGAAGAACGTAATGCATTACATGTTACTAACCTTTCTTTCGCTTTAAATGTTTCTTTTGGCACTTTGAACTTCAACGCATCTTTCTTCGATGAATTCTTCTTGGAAATGGCGGCGGCAAGGAAATTATTCGACTGCCTCTTTTCCACTATTTCATTTTCGCGCCAAATAATCAGAATGAGGCTCGTGTGACAAGACGCAGCGCAAAATGAGGAAAATGAATGTTAGAAAATGGACCAATACCAACCCCTTTCTTAAGGCGGGTTTCCACTTGTGCAAATTTGGTCGTGCGATCGCGCGACCAGTCGTCTCAGCATGCGTAGTTTGTTTCAATGACGAAGATTCCCCAGTCTTTTGCGATCGCGCGACTGATTTTGGAAGTTGGATTGACTTCAACTTTTTTGCGACCAGCAAGAGCAGAGCCATGAGTACTTAATACGCATGCTCAGGCCCTTGGTCGCGCAGTCTCGCGACTGGTTCGCGCGACTGCCTTCGAACGGTCGCACGGTTCGCGCGACCACATTCGCACAAGTGGAAACCCGCCTTAATGCCTCTAATCAAATTTCTAAAGAATGGGCATGTACTGTAATTTCTGGAGAATTAGTGCAATATTAATAAGCGTGTCAAAACGGGCCGGTTTTTGGGATGGACATTTTGCTACATCTACGTTCACCTTTCTCTTAGGCCCACATTTGTATTAAATCTGGATTTCTCTCGCAATCGCAACTATGGTTACAACCTTGTCTCCAAAGATCAGTCACTGAAAATGTGTTTTCCCAATTCTAGCGTGTTTATTCTTGTCTGTTAGATAGCCAAGCTTGAAGCCGTGTTCGGCCACTCGCCCGTAAAGCTAAGCTAAGCAAATTTACAAGCAAGGAACGAGAAACCACGAAACAGATAAATTAGATCCAATCTTGATTTCACTATAATCAATACGGTAACAGAAAGACGATATATTACAACTGAACATGGATCATCAACTGAAGTTGCTGCAGTGCTTCATAAATAATGATAATTAATGACAACGAATGATCATAATGCAAAATCGTGCGGTGATTTTCTGAGGGAGATTATTCTGGTTTAATATTTCTTGATTTCCAACTTTGAAGAAGAATCTATCGAGTCAGCAGCCCTATGAAGAAATGAATTTCACGTAACGTATACAATAATTAGTTATCTTTATTTCTACAGTAAACAGTACAAGGTGTCCCAAAGAATTGGGTCCTATTTGTGTGTTTGCTACAGAGGAATTCTACGTTCTATTGTCTGATTCTCGATCCGGTTGCATAGCGTTGGCTGTGTTTTAGCGTTTGTGACCTTGTTTTAGCCAATCAGACAAGTGGTTGCTCCAAAGTCAAATAAGGGGTTGTTTCAGAAATAACACTGTTTTCGTTCTCACAAAATACCAGAGTCAAGTAAATACTGCAACAGAGGGTTCTTGAGCATATTGAATTTTTTACTGATAACGCAAACACAATAATGCTGATCCATTTTCAAATGTATCAAATAGCAAACACATCGCTAGAATTCTATCCTTCAAAATTTACGTCATACTATGAGCCCTTATCGCCCTCTCTTCAAGGAGCTAAACGAGATTCTTGTAAACAATCGGAAAGTAACAACCAGCATATGTGGCTAAGTCCTTCAGATTTAATAATGGTCTGCCTCTTTAGATCCAGCCTGGTCATCAGGTCAGGCTAATAATGGCCATGAGCTTTATCGTATTTTCTGCGTAAGTTTCATCGCAGTGTTTCCTTTTTCATTTCTATGAAGAGTGATGGAACTTTGACTTCATCAAAATTTCAAAAATATTCGGAGCTGAAACAATAAAGCAAATCCTTCACCAAAGCTTCGATTAGCAAGAATGTTGGAGATATTCGGGATTGCATCCTCTGTGCAAAATCGCGATTATCTGTGTTGTATTTGGCCTATCCCTAAACTAAACACTTTCAATGATTTGACACGCAGCGCCACGCAGAGGACGGGTTGTATAGCCCCTTCAATTACCTTGGAATCCATTTAAGGTTTACAAACACCACAGCTGATTTTGCAGTTTGCATTCATCCAGTCACGATATCTTTCACAATCACCAGCAGCTTTCCAGGTTGGACAATGCGTATGACTATCTAAACAATCTATAAATAAAATGTGCATGTATGTGTGTAAATATGTGTGTATGGAAGTAACTTCGTGTGCAGGTGCTGGGTGAGAGGCAAATGTCTAGACATTTTGAATATTTAGGTAAAGAAATCCAAATTCGATTCATTGATATCGAGCCCTTCTTTTACTTCAACTACTGCAATGTGAATCTAAGCCAAACTTTATTTTCAAAAAGTTTGAAGAGTCAGTGTGCCTGCAAAGAACCCTTGGTGACAATGGCTCCTCAATAACAACTATTTTCTCTTGCAATATTCAGGGCTGTTCTTATCAAACTGTATGCAGTATGAAATGCCGATCATCACAATTGATCACAATCGAATTTGCAGAATAAATATATGCATCCTCAAGGCCTAGAATGATTGCATCTTCGTAGTTATGGCTATTGACAGACGCTCAAATGGATGCTCAAACTAGTCAGTTTCAGCGTTGATCATGCAATTCAATTCGATACCAAAACATTTAAGAACTGTTCTAGTAATTGTCGCTGTTGTTCTTGCGATAACTGCGGCTATGTAGTGAGTCTACTCATGAATTAACTTACCTTTGCATGACTTGCAGCAATTTTTCCACATCCATTCACCGTTGTAGTTGCAACCATAATCCTTTGCGTAACCAGCGCAAGAAGAACCATATGTGTCAATTGTACATTGCCCCATACCTGAAATGGAGGCTTGACTGAAAAGAGGTTTCTTTAGTTCAAACCTGCATTTTATATCTTTCAAAGTGATTTATTTCTGATGTTGGGTTCAACCAGAACTGAGGACCCCCGTCTGCAAACTGTTCTGAAATTTCATGAAAAGTTTTGTTCTTTGTCGTTATTTTCTCGAAAGAGAAAGGTATCATCTTTTTTGAAAATTTAGGGATTTTGACTCAATAAAACCCCACGAGAGCCGAGTCTATCAGAGCCGAAGATTGTAAATTTGGAGTTGTTTAAGAAGACAGCATTTACACAATGTATTGTAATCAAGAACAGAGTGTTGACAAAGATTTTGCACTCCAAAAACATTAATGAAATTGTAATGTTTAATGTCAAACCAATTTTAGGTTGCTACTAATTTTGTAAAATAACTTACTTCCAGAGCACGAGGTGCAGCAACTTCGAAGCATCCATAAATGGTTTTTATGACATTCACCAGTTTTCGCCCAGTAAGGACAGTTTGTATCATGGTCTTTGCAAACTGTTGACAAACAAATAAGAGTCACTGTTGCACATGATAACAAAATGAGCCCTTAAATCAGAGATCCTTACAAAACCAATCTTAGCTAGCTCTCACAAGATGCCGGTACAATTTCAAAACGATATTAATCTTAGAGAAATGTACCTCACACGATGTCGTTCTCAAAATGGGCCGGTTAGAGCTTCGTTCCCAAAATCTACCATTTTCAAAGTCTGCCGGCAAAAAATGTGTCGCTTCGTGTTAACAGGAGGCCTATCCGTCACATTTTCCCCGTTTTCTAAATGTGCCGGCATCGTGTGAAAGCAGACTTAACATTTTTATCAAAAATGAAAACAACTCAAACACACTACAAGACACAGCATCCTATGGTAGCCATAGCTCGACAAGACATGATATCTTCGAGTCCTAATTAAGACAACTACTAATGACAAAATATACATTGAATTCAAGAAAACAACAACTCAACCGTATACCTCAGAAAGAAGATCCCCCTCCACCCTAGCCCCGACCTCATTCCCAGGGTCTACAACTGATATTGGCACGAGGGACGAGATTGATCAAGCCCCAAAAAACATCTGGAAATTATAACATGCCGACTATGCTATTCACGATACGGATGGGGGTACATCTTAGAAACAAGACACAAATACAACAAATAAACTTGAACTGTTGTTGCTATTTTATGCTTTAATCAGCTCTAAAACCTTTTATATTTTGATCGATAGAAATCACTGCTTCAACAAAATCAAGAACATATATCAAATCAAACTATCAAAAGCGAAAAAATTACCAGGTGAATCAAAAAAACAGTAAACATGTTTTCCGGACTGTGGAGTAAGAATTTACGTGGTTGATAAACAAACCTGAAATTTTAATCCATCAGTCAACTGCTAGCTCAGATAAGAAAATTTTATTTGCTAAAATCACTTTTATTCGAGACTCGAGGATTATACAAATGCTTGCAAAGGGTTTGTAAAGAGAATTCAGCGCTCCATTCCGGTCCACGATTTGCATGGCACTAAACTTCAAATTCAGTACATGGAATTCACGTTCCATTCTGGTCCATGATTTGCATGGCACTAAACTTCAAATTCAGTACATGGAATTCACGTTCCATTCTGGTCCATGATTTACGAGGTATTGAATTTCAAAGTTTTCTTCAATTCTAAGCTTCAATAAAGCTTCGTTTATTTTAAAGAAATAAACACTTTAGTGTCAGAAGCAGAATTCTTATTTTAATGGCAAGTAAAGCGTTGACTAGAATGAAACGGGGAATTCTTATTTCCAAGCAAACCCCTTACCAGGAATTTTCTAATTTCTAAGTCAATAAGATGAGTGATTTTATCACACAAAATTTTCCCCTCTAAATCAGCCTTTAATAGATTAACATCTTTTTGTTTTGAAATGTAGGCCTCAAATGTTTGATTCCATAGCCCATCAAATGTATAAATTTTTTCACTCACCCTTAACATTAAATCAAATTTTCTAAACGATGGAAGAACTATATTTGAAGATGCAAAACTACCTTCAATTCCCCGACTGCATTTTCCATCATCAATATAAATATCATCGATGGCGATATCTGATTCAGGTGCAATGCCGATTTTCGCATCGATCAAAATCTAAAATAGAGAAAGAAATAGTTCCCCCGTAGGCAGCATTCAATCAACTACATTTGTGTACTTCTTTTACGGATGAATTGTTGTCGTTTTCAGAGGAGGAAGACGAGATCTACAATGCATGGTGTAATTCTTGGAGCTCAAAAGCTTGTAATGCGATTCCCCCCTCTTCCCCTAAGAGCAATTTGTTCTTCGACAGGGAGGACAGGGCAGTTCGCTACTCTGATGGAACGTTAGGACAATAACCTTGCAAATCAACATCGTTTGGGGAGAGGACTGCTTCAACTAATCGCTTTGGTTTCAAATTTGGACAAGTATGTCATCGCCAACAAATGCTTGTATAAATAGTGTTGACATTGAAAATATATGAAGGGTGGTGACAGGGGTATTAAACATATATAAAGAATGATGCTACTGGGAATGGCCTTAACGGTACATGATATTGATAGCTTTGGTACTGATAATTGTGGGAATTATTGTGGTACATAAGACATCTTCAAGAACTTGGAACAAAGAAATTATCAATTTTTCAATCCAAATTTTCCCAGTATTTTCCGTAATTTTATATTTAAAGTGGTACTTTTCTTATGCTCCAGTGGTCCCTGGTACTGACCTTACAAGGTAGTGGGTACCGGACGGTTTGGTACTTGCCACTGTCCCTGCGATACTGTGGTACATTTCATCTGTCACCATTCTCTTTATATCCACCTTTTGTACCCAGCTGTGTCTTGAAATTAGCCAATCATGATACCATTGAGATCATTCTACTTACCGTAAATGGTTCATTACTATTCGCCAAATTGATGCCAGCAGCTTTCCATTCAAGCCCTTGGTGTCCTTTTCTTTCCCATAACCACATCGACGCTCCTGATTTGTACAGTAATGAAACCGTAAGAGATCCCATGTTTTTACCGTTCATGTTGTAAAAGAAAGTCAGACACTTATCACCAAAATTTGCCGGGAGTTCAGCACTTTTGAGATGTACGCTTTTCCCGTGGTCCAAGTAACCAGCTTCTACATACGCATAGTAGCCTAAGATTGAGGACAGAATAGTCAGTCAAACAGTGCTCAAAAAGAATAGCTTTCACCAGGGTGTCCCAGAACAGTGGAAGATTATGCTAAAGATTGTGATGAAGAACTTTTACCAACAGGGGAGCGCAATCGTCTATTTGACGTTTTCGATGCAGTTTGTTTGTTTTCAATTTATTTTGAGTGGGCTTGTCAGGATTTCTAGTTACTGAAAGCTAATTTAGGCTCACTTTGCATGCCGCATCCAGGCATGGGACGTGGGACCCCTAGTTTAACATCCCTTCCGAAGGACGACGAGGTGAGTTGTGAGGTAAGGCCTCCGAGGTCACCCATCCGGAGTCTGACCTCACTAAACCAAGCATAACTTCAGTCACCTGACGAAGACTGTATAAGCCACTCGGCCACTCACCCCGTAAGTTGCATAAGTCAAGCATCAACCTAGAGTTTGAGACTTTCCTTGGGTGAACCTGACAAGTGGTTGCTGATTCATGGCACAAGAAAGTTTAAAATAAGTGGTTGCTTCACTTCAGCAGTTGAAAACGTCTCTAAAAATGTCAAGATTGAATAAGGTTACAAAATTCTGTTGAATTACTCTGTCACATACTGACCATAATGCGTAGTGTGATCCCCGAGAGGCCCTGTCTGTGCTGATGGTGTCTGTCCCGAATATCGAATCCAGTTAAGCCCACTGTCTGAAGTCGATTGTTTCCACATGCCCCAACCATCTTCAAAGCTCGTATCATACCATTCTGAAAAGATTTAAAGAGACTTGATTCATCTCTTGAGAGACACCGCCTGACCGATTTATTTCAGAAACATCTTTACTGGCTGTTTGCATAGATCATTTGACTTGAAATGGTTTAAAAGTTCATTGTAACAATAGACCTTTTAGCTATTCTACGAAAGAGCCTGGATCGAGCGCTATTTTATACTTTTTGATACACGAGGTTCGATCGAGTAGCGCCAGAGCTTCTATCATTACTGTGCACATTCGAAAATTTTACAAAATGTAACAAAATATCGCTCGATTTTAATTCTTTCCAGAATAGCTAAAAGTTCTTTTATGAGAAATAATACCCTGGGTACCAGAGTCTCAAAAAAATGAAAGAAGAAATAACTATTTTTCGTTCTTTCCTTCTTTATTTGAGGCTCTGGTACCCAGGGTAGAGAAATAACTGATAGTCAATGTAATCAATCTGAAAACGTACTTTGGTAGCATTTCTTGATACGGCAAATATTGGTCTCTGTGTTTGAACCAGAACATGCTTTTCCATTATTCGATGGCACAGGATTATTGCATACCCTGCTTCGGACACGTGTACCTTCACCACATGACATTGTGCATGCTCCCCATGAACCCCAGTTACCCCAATGACCATCCATTGGTTCTGTAGATAAAAGCAAAGATGTAATGTGGATACCATCAAAGATGTAATGTGGATACCATCAAAGATGTAATGTGGATACCGAGCAAAGGACTTCATCGATACCGGGTTTGACAAAAACATTTCAGCTCTTTAATTCAATTTCATCTATTTTAAATTCACTATATACAACTTATATATAATTTACTATACTAACAAATAACTAAACTACAATGAAAAATAGAACGGGATAAATGATATGGAGCAAATTACTTCAAGGAGGAGCTCTCTCAATAAGTAAATTAATCGCTATAACTAGAGAAATTCAAATTTTGATTGATATCTGAAAAACGGACGTATTTCTATGATTTTCTTGCATTTCTATAGGCAAAGAAAATATCGATAAATTCGACATTATGAAAATTCTTTTGTTGTGAAATGACTGGAAAGGGCCAAAAAATTCTATCAAATCGAGAAATAATCTCTTACACAGAACAAGACGCAGGGACAATTTTTTCCCTCGAGTTCTTGGCAATGAGCTCTTATTAATACTGATAATTCTAGATACCAAGGCAATGCATGTGCAAAGAATATCTGATACCCGTAAAAAAATGCACATTTGCACCGTTCGGTGTGAAAAACCTGTTTACAATTTGATCAAATAGTTTAGGCCCTTTTCAGGCACTGTGCAAGAAAAGACTTTTCTTAAAATCAAAGTTAACTCAGGCACAATCAATCTCAACCAATTATAACTTAAAGCATGGGTAGTTAGACATCGCAGTTACGTTTTAGTGTATATGCTGCTGCAGAGGAAAGTTTATATGTTTCTGCCAAAAGCTTCTTCGTAGAAGCAAATAGTTTCATCCTCCGGAAAAGAACAAAGCAGCAATGAAACACAACGTCAGTGTCTAACCACCCATGCTTATAGGGCGAGTCTGAGATTGGTATGACTATATTGGCCTAAATTTGCAGAATTTTCAGTCAACTTACAGCTGCTACAAACATCAGTATGTGGAAAGAAATTTCTTAATTCGCGACAGCAGTTGGCAGTTTGTTTTCTAGCATTAATCATACCAATGCCATACTTTAAAGGCACTTACCTAAACAGGAGGTACACGATTGAAATTCATCGATGACCCCAGTAGAATCCACACCAGGGCAGTCAGATTTGGTTTCTGAGAAACAATATCGTTGACGAACTTTTCTACAAGCTGTTCCAGATGGAAAGCAAACAGTCCAAGGTGTCCACTCACTCATTTTAGCTGCAGAACTCACTGAAATTAAAGCAAGTTTATTCTAAATCGATTTACGTGATGGGTAAAGAAATTTGCTGTTGACAAAAAGAAAGACTTCTATAATTATCGGAAACAAAAGCTGAAATATGATTGTTAAGAGTGTATTCGATCTCCATAGTTCCTCAACTTCAAAATCAATCCTGTCTTCAACAAAAATGGCTTTTAAAAAGAGTGCAAACAAAGAAATGTCTCACTAGTCTAACCTAACCGTGTCATAAAGTTACAGTTGCTTAGAAAGGGTGCATAGATAGACAGGTGTGTAAACAGACAGACCTAGACATGCGTGTAGAGGTACTTGACTTAGATATGGGTTGCACAATGGAGGGTTTTGAATAGGCAGCAGTGGTGACAGCAGCTGTTGTTGTTGTTGCCGGAAAAACTTTTGCAATAATCAAGTTCCACTCGATTAACTCTTTGAATGATATCTTGTTTGCATTATTATAGAAAATAAAAGTAATTATATGGCCAAAGACAATTTAACTCTGCATAGTTTTTGGTTATACTGTAGTTGTATAAGAATTAGAAGATTTAGTAGGTTAGGTTGCAGTATGTATTGTAACATTTCAGATGAATATATAGTTATACAGAAAAAGATACTTACAGTGGCATTGATAAATCTTGTTTAGTTCCAAAATATCATATGGACTCATTTCTTGACCCCCAAGGGGTTTTTCTGGATCAAATTTTGCTCTAATCGTATCTTTACCATTCATTGTGAAAGTCGTTCTTGAGTAATGCATGATTGACTTGTAATCATATGGTGTTCCTTGTATCAATCCAGCGTGCGCCTTCTGTCTGTCAAAGTTGTATTTATTACCTGAAAGAACGGAGAATGCGGAGTTCAGCTCCTGAGAAGGCTGCGATTCACAATAGTGGACAGGGTGGATTGGACAACGTAAAGTATCGCTAACGTAAGAATGTGGGGCTCTCCTGTGACATAGATTTTAAACCTTGCAGAGTTTGGAGCAACAGAGCAATTGTTGGGTAGGGTCTGCAGGAGCTAGTTGAGTGACTAGGGGTAAAATTGGAAGCGTTAATTGCAGGAAAACAGTAGAGCCTGAGCTGATAAATAAGCATTCATGATGCCTAAAGGATACTTCAAACAATTGTAGCTAGAGAAAAATGTAAACAAGTATTTGAACAAAGCTCATCTATATCTGTTGGCTAAGCAGTTTGCTCTAAATTCAGCCATTTACTCCTGTGGATCCAACAGGATCACTCTCTTTCCTTCGTTTTCGAATTTCTTCGAACTACTTGCTGAGACGAAAAAGTCTACCAAAATTCAGGCAT
The DNA here is from genome assembly GCA_964019985.1 of Aurelia sp. 4 Dawson et al 2005. Taxonomy (NCBI): domain Eukaryota; kingdom Metazoa; phylum Cnidaria; class Scyphozoa; order Semaeostomeae; family Ulmaridae; genus Aurelia; species Aurelia sp. 4 Dawson et al 2005. The sequence continues at coordinate 22,211,608 of OZ026498.1, read as the reverse complement.
TAATTTTAGGAATTTACATCACTGCACGAAACAGTGTAAACAGTAGTTTTGAGTCAAAAGGGAGTGGCAAAAGAGTGTGGCAGTTGGTTTTGCAAAGTCCCTTTCCAAATCCCTTGAGGAGAGGAGAGAGACGGTATGAAATGTAAGACTTTCCATGGCTCGGACAGCATAATTATTCATTGATTTCCGTGCACCGTTATGTGTCTGTGAAGAGATTGTGCAGCAAGATGCCATAGATAAGAAATGCATAAATCTAGGGTGCCCGGGGCATGCTCCCTTGGAAAATTTTTGTATATTTCACCCCCAAGATGGCTACAATGCACTGGCTTGTTCTTATTCTAGCAGCTGATTTCCCAAATTTGGTCGTGCCTTTGATTCTAATCTCTGACAACCTTTTTTGCAAGTTCAACACTCTTCCAAGCTTGTTTTAACAACATTCTTACCTTATAATTAAACGATGCCTGAATCGTATATTTTCCCTACATTCTGTTCGAAGGAACTGTGAAGATGTGAATTAGGGATGCCAAGCAGACTTTCATTGACAAGGAGTATTTATTTGATTTTCTTCTGAAAATATCAAGAACAGCAGTATCCAAAAATTTCAAACTAAAGTGGAAAAAATCATCTCTGTACAATACTCAATTCATCACTGCACAATTTATCCGTTGCCAAAATTGGTACCGCTACTCAACGCAGTTTTCAAATTTGGGTCACTTTGTCAGTCTCTTTCTGCAGAATGTTGAAAACAGCTCTCTAGGCCAAATGTCTGGGTACAACTTTGGGCAATACTGATAAAAGTTTACACATATCTGCAATGATGCTCCAATGCTACAGATTTCAAATTCAAAGTTGCTCCAGATTAGAATGTCTCATAGAACGAAAGGGTGGAGGCAAAAAACCTTACATCTTTGAGAAGAAATAAAAGTAAAGGTTATCTTAAATCAACATAGTTATTTACTTGGTATGTCAGTAATTCATATTTGTTGGTCTAAGATACCATGATTATGTAACTTACTTGCTTGGATATTTTCATAGAAAATCGTGACGAAACTGTCCCTGTCTGGTCTTGATTGTTCGTGGAAGAAACCTACAATAAACAAAACCTACCATTAAACAAGGTATCGAGAGGAGGTATGCTCTCCAGCAATGGCAAATGACAATCATATAATGCGAATGGACATAGAGAAGAGTGCATAATAGCAGAGGTCATGGTAGCAGAGGTCAAAGTTAAAGAGGTTGCAGGTAATAGTAGGAACGATCATACCAACAATCATAGTAGCACAAGAGGCCATGGTATCAGATACTATAGTAGCAGACTTGGTAGCAGAGGTCACAGAGCATGATGCAAGGTCCACAACGGCGAAACATTTTTGTTTTGCTTCATTAGTAAAATGACGGTGTACTAAACAATAAAATGCTGCTAAATCAAGGCAACAATAAATCCTTTAGCTTTTCAACATAAGAGTCTGGATCGAGAGATTCTGGTACGAATCTTTATAGGCAAAGCACATATGTCTATTAGCACACAAGTTGAAGGCCTGTTGAAGGGCACAGACTTTCTAGCTGTCTGACAGTATTTAGTTGAAATAAATAGCTAGAATTGAGCCCGTTGCTCAAGAAGATAAGAAATAGCTACTAACCCAAAGCATGCATGATTTCATGGATAATGGTAGACTGAGCATAGCAATTAGTGCTCAATGATACATCTGTATTTTGCTGGTGGAATTGTCTTCCGATATGAGACCAACATCTAAAATGATATAACACTGCAATTTTAAGTGTCAACTCCGTTGGTCAATTCATGAGAGACAGGACACCATTAGGTTGAATTAGATCCGCTTAGGTTCTTTGCCTATCTTGAAATGCCATACAATGCTCTTCCTTGACATTGGCAGCCTTTCTCAGCTATGATTCCTCACCTTGAACTGACGAGCTCCATCACATGTGATTTTTGGAATGTTTGGGCCTACGTTGCCCATTGGCATCCCTTATGCATTATCCAACGCGGTGGTCTCCAAAGCGAGCTTGACACTTCTATTTCAAGACCGCTGCGTAGGATACTATTAACCAGGAGATGCCAAAGGGCAATGTAGGCCCAAACCTTCCGAAAATGACATGTGACGAGCACTTCAGTTCAAGACCAGTATATATGCAGGCGCGCAACTAGGATATTTCAAGGGCAAGGGTTTTGTGGTAGAAATTGGAAATTGGGCATAACGATATTGGATTTCCAATTGAGACATTCAGGGCAATCGCATGATATGTGTACATTTTCCTATGCTTTCAAGGGAGTCAAAATATATTCTAGGGGTAAACTCGAGGGTCATTTCACTCCAAAAAATCTCGTACATCTTTGGCAAAAATCCTTTTGTTTTCAAGAAAAATCCATCAAAAATACGTATAAATCCTTTTCTTGTGAAAAAATCTCGTACGCTTTTTCCAATGAGTGAAGTGCCCCTCGGGTAAACTACTATCTGCCAATGGGCTAGTTTTCTGAAGATAATGATAACAGAATCAACTTTAAGTGAACAAATTCAGTCAGCAGCTAACGTAAAAAGACATCTATCTGGTTAAAGTCTGTACTGACGTTGACTATTCAAACAAAATGTTCAACAATCTAATCGACTGGCCTGATGAGAACAGGGTAAATGACCTTCCTTGCCAAAAAGGGCAGGGGGTCTAACCCCCACAATCCCTCCCTTAGATGCGCCCCTGGGCCGAGAAAAGCTACCAAATGTCAAGGAAGAGAACTTTATGGTATTTCAAGTTAGGCAAAGAATCTAATGTTGTCTAATCTGATCGAATTCAATAAAATTGTGTCCTTCCACTCATGGTCTATTTACTAAAGCCCCGGTCAAACAGATCAAACGTTTCACCTAACATCTCAGAAACAAATGTTTGATGAAATGTTGGGCTTGTTTGACCACCTTGTTTGGTCTCATAACATTTGTTTGGCAGTGTTGGGCAAAGTTTGATCTACAATCCTGGCCATAAGGTGTTGAGAAAAAATCGACTTTCCCCTATTTTTTAGACCTCGCAACCAAAATACCGTCAAAATGTCCACTTCCCCCCAACCCCCATCTCAATGTTGTTTTTTTGTCTTCAGAAGATATGGCAGTTATCAGATTTTAGGATATCTTCACAAACAACATTGAATTGGGGGAGCGGGGGTTTCCTAAATGAAAAAATTCGAGATTTTCCAAACATTCTCAACACTTATGGCTAGGATTGTAGGTCAAAAACAAATTTTGTTTTTCATTTTTGTGTGAAATATTGGATCTGTATGACAACTCCAACAAACATTTCCCCGAACATTGTCTTTTGTTTTCATCAAAATGCCTTTGTGCATGCTCCGCAGTGTCTCGTTGACTACACAGGCACCTTCTGATCACAGGTTTCAAACCAAATGTTAGGTGAAATGTTTGGTGACATGTTAGTTCTGTTTGACCACCAACCCACAACATGAAGCAAAATCAAAATATAAAGTTTGATAAATGTTTTCGAAATGTTTGGTCAGTTTGACCGGGGCTTAACATTGTTTAATCGTAAAACAGTGAAATTATTATTTGCAGTACAGATCTTGTAGACATTAACATGACAAGAATTCTTTCCATTATCATAAGGATTCTTGAGCCATATGAAAGAATGTAAATTTTTTGAACCAAAATTCTTGGGCAAGGATTTCCACAAAGTCTGTACTGTAAGGTCTAAGGAAAGCTTAAAACATCAGATTGCAAATAAAGTTGAAAGTTGTGAGATAGAAACAATAATTGTTCTAAAAGTCTTGAGCTGTGAATCATCTTGACCGAAACGAATTAATTGTCAATGTTCTACGGTTTTGCAGCCATTAATGCTACCTTCCCGATCCTTTGACTTGAAAATGGCGTTTAGGTCAACAGAGACTCTGAGCTTCCAAGAGCACCAATCAGATTGCGAGATTTGTGAATTACTATGATTATGGCAAATGAGATAGAATTTTCAATTCAATACACCTTTTAGCTATTCTGAAAAGAATTAGAATCGAACGATATTTTGCTACATTTTGTAGAATTTTCGAATGTGCACAATTGTGATAGAAGCTCTAACGCCACTCGATCGAGCCTCGTGTATAAAAATGTATAAAAATAACGCTCGATCCAGGCTCTTTTGCTGAATAATTACAAGGTCTATCGAAGAACTGACAACATTCCCATGGGATTCAAGATTTGAAGCTGTGATTCTATCCTAGTTCAATTGACGAAGGCAAAAATTGGATCAGCTTTTTCACTGTTTCACTTTGAGTCCCTGTTGAGCAAGGTTTGCCGCAGGGATACAAAAGACTCACCGCCATAAGTCTACCCGTTCCTCGAAAACAGTTTAGGAAATTTATGTCATCATTCACAAAAGTATACTCACCCAACGCCATGATAAAATCGTATGTAATATAAGTCACTGGCCAGCCTCTCTCTGAACTTGAGACAAGGAACATTCTTCACAATAACGTTCATTGCATCTCTAACTTTCTGTCGTTCTGTATCTAAAAATAGTGAATTTGGTTCGAAAAATCAAAACAATGAGACCATGATGTCCGCACCGTACCAATACAGCAAGTTGTTACTGCTTAACCGTTTGTATTGAGACCACAGCCCATCTTGGAAGCAGATTGTGGCAACTATAGCTACACATGTATGCAAATATATATGCATGCACATATATATATATAAATGTTTTCTTCTTTTGTTTCAGATATAGATATTGCAAAAACTGTATAAAGTAGGCTATAATTAGCTGTAATCTAGCTATTGTCTTTATTCTATAAGCCTACTTAAAGTAAATAAGTAAATAAGTAAATAGATGATGATGATGATGATGATGATGATGATGATGATGATGATGATGATGATGATGATGATGATGATGATGATGATGATGATGATGATATGATGATATGATGATGATGATGGTGGTGGTGGTGCTGGTGATGATGATGATTCTGATGATGATGATGGTGATGATGATAATGATGATGGTGATGATGATGGTGATAATGATGATGATGATGATGATGGTGATGATGATGATGATGATGATGATGATGATGATGATGATGATGGTGATGATGATGATGATGGTGATGGTGATGATGATGATGATAATGATGATAATGATTCTGATGATGATGATGGTGATGATGATAATGATTCTGATGATTATGATGATGATGATGATGATGATAGTGATGATGATGATGATGGTGGTGATGATGATGATTCTGATGATGATGATGATTCTGATGATGATGATGATGATGATAATGATGATGATGATGATTCTGATGATGATGATGGTGATGATGATAATGATGATGATGATGATAATGATGATGATGATGATTCTGATTCTGATGATGATGATGATGATAATGATGATGATGATGATTCTGATGATGATGATGGTGATGATGATAATGATGATGATTCTGATGATGATGATGGTGATGATGATGATGATGATGATGATGGTGATGATGATAATGATGATGATGATGATTCTGATGATGATGATGGGGATGGTGATGATGATGATGATGATGATTCTGATGATGATGATGGTGATGGTGATGATGATGATGATGATGATAATGATGATGATGATGATTCTGATGATGATGATGGTGATGGTGATGATGATGATGATGATGATGATGATGATGGTGATGATGATGATGATGATGATGATGATGGTGATGGTGATGATGATGATGATGATGATGGTGATGGTGATGATGATGATGATGATGATGGTGATGATGATGATGATGATGATCATGATGATGATGATATTTACACTGCGCTGTTCCAGAGCAAGATATTTCTGTACTCTCGAGTACCGAATAAACGGGGGGGGGGGTGAGAATAATCGGGGGCGGTTGGAAATGGTTCGATATAACAATAATCGGGGGGTTGGAATAATCGGGGGGGGGGTGCTTGGAGAAACAGAAAATAGCCCTTTTCTTAGGTAAATACGTATCTGTTATACAGTTATGTGAACAGTGATGTTACTGATACATTTACTTTCGAACTCTGGTTCTGTTGAATGCACTTCTTGAGACTTTTTCTTGCGTTTATTCAGAAATTATGTCTAACATCATTTCAAATTTCCAAAAATTAATAAAAAGGGGGGTTGGAATAAGAGCGGGGGGGTTGGAAAATTGTTCAAAAATTAATAAGCGGGGAGGGGGGACGATTATTCGGTACTCGAGAGTAGATGGAAGAAGTGTCACGGAATGGCAGGAACAGCGAAAAAGATAAGCTGATTCCTCAAACTTCTGGTTTAGATCTATGCCTCTACTGCTACAACTGCTTATAAGCCGTTGACATGGAGTTGAAATGTATAAAACGAAGATTAACCAAAATCCAGATTTTTGAACGATATATTCAGATTTCATCAATCTTCTTATGAACTCAACAATGAAGCATTTTATACTAAAATGTGAAACACAGTTATTCATGGAACTGAAATAGTTTATAGGAAGGTAGATGAAACACTGAAACATACCCGTCGAGGTAAGAAGATAATTTATTCATGATGAAGCTAGATTTTGTATCCAACGTTAAATAAGATATCGAAGGAAACATGGGGTGTAAGGGCACTGTAAACGGGGTCATGAAGAAGGCAAATAAACTTCAGGTTGAAAGCAAATTTATTTGAGAAGAGAAAATCGAACGGATTCCATGCCAAAATCTCGCACGCTTTCGTGAAAATATCCAAAGGAAACCAAAAAATTTTCAAAACTCCCTAAAATATCAAGAAATGTGGAAAATCTCAAAATTTTCCCCCATCCAACTAATGACTCAAATTCTCCATGAAATGAAACCTTTCGAAAATCATTCTAATGTATGGAAATCAGTGAAACCTTGAAAATCTTACAAAGTCTTGCAGGATCTCACAAAATCTCTAAGATATTTGAAAACTCTCGAAACTTTGTGAAAATCCGGAAAATCTTGGAGGGCGGCAATGTATGCTGGTTACCCAAGAGTCTGTACTTGTAGAAACTACACCAAACAAATGGAGAGACTATGGCTGCATTCGCATTGCACAATCTTTTGAAAGCGCGCAAACGCTCGTGGAGAAATCAGAATATTTTTGCGATTTTATCACTGCAAGGGATTAGTATGGAGGATTTCTGCACGAGCGTTTTAGCGCTTTCAAAAGATTGTGCAATGTGGATGCAGCCTAAGACTTACAACCAGATATACTCGCATCAAAGCGATATGGTATAATTCTTGTTCTCCATGTATATCTTCGATCATTGATAACATTTCTTTTTCCATTTCCCTTCTCATTGCCATAAAGTGCTTTGAGTTCTTCTTTAGAAATTGCAATATCTCCTTCGAAAAGGTCATTTCCCAAGGCCTCATTGATTTTCACAATGTTGTCTTCAGCTGAGTTTCCTTTTGCAACTCGCTTTGCAAACTCACGCTTGTTTGCCTCCATGATTATATCGTGCGCATTTTTGTGCTCTCCTGAAACGAATCGAAGCATTGTACTCATTACATGAGTCTGAGCATCGCTCACTGAATTGGATGGTTTTCACTCATAGAAAACAAACAAACCGAATACAAGGATTTGCATTTTATGTCTACCGACAATCGCGTGGAAGATAGAGTGAAAATTCATTGTTTACAATAACAAGTGAACGATACCAACTCCAGGAGACAAAAAGGTACCCCAGACCATTTGACACTCAACATATTGCTGGAAGTCAGCATACATGAGCATAGGCTTAACATTTTTAAAACTATCCCAAGCGTCACTCAACCTCTCAGAATGGCAAGTAAATGGCCTTGTGAATAGAAATTCAACTGGATCTTTCGATTTCTAAAGCGATCGCCAATTTTGAAGAATTGGTTTTAAAGTCGCCAGGAGGCTCCGTTTGTTACATTACTTTGCGATATGAATTATAAATATGCATTGTTCGCTTTATATTTAAATCTTCCTCGTAAACCAGAAGTAACTGAGCCAGATAATAACACCAGGATCATATAAATTCCTTGTTTCTGTGATAATCCCCAGGGGGACTCTCTTATGGCAGGTGACGAGGGGGTCAGAAACTGCATATTATTGAAAAATCAAAAATATACTAAACATAGGATATTTTTAGACCTCAAAAATACATTCATTGCTTCATAGGAAATATGAATTAGAAGTTTTAGAGCTTTTCAAGACTGAGCCGCAATTTTTCGGTGAAAAACTCAGCTTGGCTCTCACCTTGTCACATTTTCTTATCGGCAACAGTAGCCCTAAAAACATACTAATTATGCACAAAGTGTTTGACCTTCAGTCGTCATCTGCTAATAAAGACTCAGACTCCTGGGCCCAATTCTTTTGTTTCGATGTTACTCAATTCAAGATATACCAGAAAACAGTTAAGTTATGTTCACGAATCACGAGAAAGGAATCATTTAGGTCGGAACAAGCAGAGTTGCTCGACGGGAAAAAGTAAGAACGAAAATTAACTTTTTCGGATCTACAAACATTAGGTCACATTCAGGTGCGGAAGTTAACGTCTCTGTCTCTCCCTCAGAATTTTCTCACGGGTAATATGGGAGAATCTTCTGAACTGTTCGGCCTGATTAAATAATTTGATCACATTATCGTGTATAAAGGTCAGCTGTAGTTACTCAGCAAACTGAACGAATTTTATATTGAACGCATTGTGAAGGCTTCTTAGAAGGAGTGCAACAATTTTCATTTGTCGATCTGAGGACCTAAAGCCTAGAACCATCTTTAACTGGGGGCACGACACTCATGGGACATTTTTGCATTGAGTCAAAGGGAAGCCCCCCTAGGGGATCTCGGGACTAAGTCTCCGGGCATATTTTAATGAGCTCCGAATTCCCAAGGGCAAGGTTACCGTTCCCCAGGGCTCCATTACATGCTCTTCAGAGCTCCACGGGCTCTATCTCTTAAAAAACCACCATGAAAATTGTTTGGGCTCCAAGCTTTCAAAATGACAAGTTCCAGAGCAACAGGGCTCCCCTTTTGGGGGCTTCTACATCATCTCTAAATAGCCATTTCCTGAAGCAAAAGGCACTGTTTCGCTTGATAGCAAAATCTTTGAGGGAACCTGTCTTCAGTTTCCATCTCCCTGTTCCTATTTCTCTGTAAATTCTCTGTAAAGAAACTTAAAAGAAAAGTCAGAGCCTTGTTCCCCTGTTCATATAACTCTCAAAATTTGTCCTTGTCATGTGATTACTTGTTCTATTCTGCAATGCCAAGCACACCCCAGCATCGACACCCTCCCATCGATTTCCGAGAAAACAAAACTATTGCTCGCTTCAATGCACACATCCTTTGCAAATCATCAAAAACATTGAACGGATCTTACCTGTACTTTTGGCATTTACCTGCAGCAGAAAATAAATCAAAATGACGCTCAAAAGCATGGTTCTTATTTCCATTTCAAGGCTGGTGGACTTGAGGCAGCAAATGGCCTGGACTATGTCAAACTGCCTTTGTCACCCTCCTGTCCGCTGTCACAGCTCAAAATAATGTTTTCGTGCTATTTCCATGATTTTATATGATCTCTCTTCACCTACAGATTCGAAATGTAAACATATAAATAAAGACACAGTTGGCTTGCCAATCAAAGCATCTCTGTTAATGATTGAAATTTCGCATTCTCTTAATACTTACGCAAAGTTCGTATTAACTTAGCGACCAGTCATCTTGGGAATTAAACAATTGTACAAACAAGGACTTTTCTGCATCACTGATAACTGCATGAATAAAATAGGAAAAGGATCTTATGGGAACATTGAACTACATCAAAAAACATCTTAAAGGCACGCAATACAATGCTAAAGACGACAAAGAAGAAGAGTCTCTTCATTAAGTTGGTCATTCTAAAATGTGAAAAACTTCGAAAGACTCAAAATCCACCGAAGGTCTTTTCTACTCAATTCAAGTCATGTGACCATACTCTTGGGAAGCTTTAGTATTCTACTTTTTCCTGTACTCATGGCACAACTTTGAATGGCACGAAGTTGTTGAGAAATCAAGCAAGGGATCTTTAATCTGGAGATTAATCACGTGGCTTGAAATGGGTGTAAACAAACCTTATCCGATTTTGACTATTTACTTTGGGATTGAAAATTTAAACTCAATACCATTGGCACTCTCAGAAACAGAATTTTAATTTCAATGATAAAAAGTCAAGGACCAAAATCTAAAGTAGAATTTTTGCATACAAAGCCCATTTTAGCATTTTCCCAATTTCTTGGTCTAAATGACCAGTTATTTAGAAAAACAAAATTTTCTCATCTAAGTTAGCCTTTGACCACTGATAGATTAACATTTCGGTTTTGAATATCGGTCACAGACTCGTTCTCCCATAGCTCGCCAAACCTGTAAGCATTTTGATTCACCTAGTGTACTACGCCACAAAATACTTCGTGAGATGATGTTCTATAAACAATTATTATCATAAACAAATCAATGATTTCATTCATTCATTCATGTGTCTTTTGTCATGTTATTTCGTTGTTTTTACTAAATTTTCAATGTTTTGGATATTATCGTGTGACTCTTTGTGATAGCAAGCAGATTAATCGTGTAAACAAAATTTCGGAGTACTTGTAACTACGAGACTGCATTCCTTCGATAAAGAATTTTAATCAAAACAAGATCGAAAAAGTGAAAATCAAGTGAAATTCATGGTAAAACTCATGCTTCTACTGACTGCCGCAGAGAGAATTGTACACATCTTTTTTACATTCAGAAATAAAGTACAATATTAGTTACATTCTACCATACTCTCTAATTATAACTTTACGACACTACGGGGACAATACTAAGAGGTGCGAAAAAACACGACTACCCCATTGGTTACATGAAACAAAACGAGGACAATACAAGTTTGGCGTTCCTTTGGTAATCATGATTGTATTGTTTAAGATTTTAACATTGTTTCGATTCAAAGCAATTAGATCCAGCTCGCTGACTTTGAATGAAATCATGATTGCTTTGATTGCCAAAGGAACGCAAGGAAGAAAACTTTACGCAAAGAAACCACGAGGGAACACAAACATAGACGAACAACATATGAATACATGCTTTTTAAGCTACAAGTTAAGGTAGCTTATATCCAAGTGATCGAAGATTTACACCTGGTTGAGTGTAGTGATGAACAAAGACAGATTTTATGATATAATAGCAACAGTTGCTTTAATTGACAAGTCAATTCAAAGAGATTTATTAGTGACAACAGACAAAATGAAATTCTCTACTCAAATAGAAAAATCCGCGAGACAGAACTTTAGATTTACTCTTCTTCTGTCATTATAAGCACAAAACATCTCTTAAAAGCACCTATCGCCTGCACAAGGGGAGAGTTCGCTCTACTGGTTTTGTGGCAACTTTTGCGGCCGTGTTTGTTTTGATTTACTAGTTGAGAGAATTTCCTTTTGATTGAGGTTACCAAGAGTACCAGGTTTCTCTAAGAGGGAGTCTGGTACCCAGGGTAAATTGAGGTGTAAATTAATGCAACTAATGCTATTGTATTACAAAATCTGCCCGTGTTAACCCGATAGCTATAAAGTTTTGAGTCGAAGAAATTCAAAATCTAAATTTACAACCATTTCATTTAAATGAAAGATTACGAATCTATCTGATATTGAGATCTTTAGAATAATAAAAAGTTAAAATAATTCATATTTTATGATTAAATTAAACGAGTTAAGTACATAAAAGATATTTTTAATCATGACAAAATTGTCTGAAAGCTATAATTTGAAACGAATAAGATACCATGTTTATCAATGAGATGCATGAAAAAAACGTATAATTAATTTCGCTGTTTTGATTCTAATTCTAGTTGACTAACCTAGAATCACACGCGCTGCCAGTCATAATTCAAACAACCTGATTGGTCGGTCAAGATAAGGCTAGACGGGGGTAACATACCTCAGAATCAAACACCCCGAGCGATCTCTGTATAAATATACATGACAGAAACTACCGATGTCCATCCCACACAGGGTGAGTTTGATTGGAGACTCCAGACCTTCCAAATTCTGAAAACAGCAGATTTCGCAGAGAGGGAAACACAGTGCCCAATGAAACACAAAATTCTTTAAAACAGCAGAATTCGGATTCATTCCGGTGAAAACTAAGTTTCCAGTCGAAAAATACGAAGACAAGTCTGGTGCTTGGAAACGAAGATTGATATGACCCAATTACCGTGGCAGCACGAGCAAACTCGCCTCGTTTTCACAGTTTCACGAATAAAAACGAGAATCTCTCCAAATCCCGCCAAGCCTTCCACCTGTCGGAGCAGAAAGTTGAGCAGAACTTTCAAACTTGCCAAACCTGCAGTTTTCGGAATTCGGTAGTCAATCAACCACAAACTCCGAGTCTTCCAGGTCTACCGTTTGTTTTCGCGAATTCCTCCTTTGGCTCGCCGATCAATGGGACGAGCGAGGCGTTTTGGGGCATGCGCAATTTTTCAACGGACGGCCGAAGGGTGATAAACCTGAGATCGATACTGCGCAGACTCGAAAGCGCTTCGATGGGCGTCTGGCTCTCTGGAGAAAATCGGAAAGACTTTCACTGATAGTATCCCGAACAAAGTCTTTAATGTAAAACTGCCTTGGTGCAATCATGCATCTCTGAAATAAACACTGGAGAGAATACCAAGGTATCGACTGGACCGCAGGGGCGAATTTTATAAACAAATAGTATAGTTTTGATGAAGAAAAGCTGATTCTGTGCAGCCAACCATAATGCTTTGCTTTCTCTGTTTATTTTGATTGGAATGAGTTCACTCTGAGGTGTGAAATCTAGGTATTCTTTTGACAGGCAAATCGGAAACCTAAATGTTTCGTTTTACAAAGTTCGCCCTTGCCCGACTGGACGGAACAGCAAGAAACTAATATTTTCCTTGAAAAGCTCAGTCCGTTAAACATGATTGTCTTGGAAGTTATTACTGGGACATAAAAAGTCAGTCTGTTTGAAATGAGATTTTTAGTCATCAGTCTTTCACAGCTAAAGAATTACTGGTTAACTAATTCAAACGAAACTATTTCTGATCAGTCAGTGAAAAAGTTCTCAGACCATTTCTGACAGCAAGATCATGGTTGAAGCTAATAAAATTACTGGGCGGTGGGGTGGAGGTGCAGATCCCGATTTGCCACCACAACTGGCGCTCCTTGCACCTGGTTGGTGACATTACAATGTGGCCAAATTTGATTGGAAATTGGCTGAAAGTTTGGGAGTGAAGCAACACCATCCCCTGCACTCCCATCGGCTGCACCTTCGGGCAAAAAAAGATTCACTGCCACGACCAACAACATTACCGAGCTTTTCAAAGAAGTTAGACTTACTACAAACAATAATTGCTGTTCTTCAGACAGGGAAAATCCCCTAACGATCAAAGTTTACTTTGAATCCATGTTCGATTAAGTAAAATCAAGCATACAATCGAACGTTAGGCAGATCTACACTTAAAACATGAGTCTAAGGCAGATCGTCAGATCATTAGAGAAACTTCCCTTCCTACTTTGTATAATATGAGGCATACAAAATCACTTTCTTAAGCATCTAAAAATTCGAAAATCAACTAACTACCATCTACCAACACTTAAAGCACACATTTCTTTCATATGATGTCTCTTTTGTAACTTATATAACAAGCTATTGCAATGCTCAATTCGAAAGTTAACCTTTCTACTCGTTAAGGGACAGCATGACCAAATGATAAACAATATTCCAGCGACATACTTTGGACGTTGAATTTTATCTAACTTGATACAGAATGTATGATACAGGTCAGCGATGTCCCGGCAGACTCTACTTTTGCAGCCTCCTTATAGGCAACTGCAGCATCACACAAGAGATTTGACCATAAAATAAACTTACAAAAAGTTTTCGATCCCCGTTGATATGAATTAGAGCTTGCAGCTTCACCTGAACTCTGTATGATGGAACATCGCAAAATAAACACTGAATATTGTCAATAAGTTGATTAAACGGATATTTCAAATTACATTTTCAATAACATTACAGACAAAGTAGAGTAACAGAGTTAATTTATGCTGTTCAGAAATGTGTCATCCACAGGGTGTGAAGCTTCGGAGGAGGGTGTGAAATAAAAGTACTCTAGTTTGAAAGAATCACCAAATTTGATTGAATTACCGAGCTTTGAATTGTTCGTTTTGTACGGAGATCAAAGAACAAATATTTCCCTAGCTATAGCTGATTTTGTAAGCTGTTCCAAATTTTGTAAATTTTGTTCTCATTTGGGGCCACCTGGTTTCCAAGGATGTTTTTAAAAAATCACTGATGATTGCCGGATGAATTTCTTTTTGCTTCTTGAGCTTAACCTTCTAGTTAGATAGTAACTGTCGGAAAGAAGTGCAATCTATCATTGTGAGTAGGCCTTATCTTGGAGTTGCGGAGGAGCAATGGAGAGGAACAGCTTGTAGGAATGGGTTACATTTTCAAATTTCATATACTCAGTGTGAGGCATATAGCTCTCTTTGTTATTTTTCCTTGAAACTGGCATTCTAAAGTCCCACAATGATTTATTTGAGCTGCAAAAGGTACGATTGATCGATACCACTATTTTCAACACTTGTGATATTGAAATTCGGGACAAATAATAACAACCTTTTGTACCTCAAATCAGGTATATGAAAATAAAAAATGTAGCGTGGTGCTACAAGCTCTCTTCTTTCCTTTTCGTATCGTTTTGAAGGCCATCCACAGTCTATGTACACTTGAAGGCTAAAAACAAATCTTGAAGCAATAGCTTTCAAAGAACAAGTCCAGGTTGGCATGATTAATGCTACAAAGCAAAGTTACCAAAAATGACGCAAATTCTTACCTTTGTTTCACATTTTGAGCTTCCAAACGGTTCTCAGTTCCTACAACGCTCTGATAATTTAGGCCAAATCAAATATGTCGCCATTCTCTTGAAGAAGCACACACAAAGGCTAGCATCGATTAAGAGGAGAGAAACAATAAGCCAGCCTCATATTCGCTTGAGCGCTATGGCATCATTTCCCTCAGATCGCTCAACTGAATACGTAATTTCATAAGAAGAAGGTGAAAAATGGTGGGATAAAGAATGATAAACAATTCATAGCAGTGTTACCTTCTATTTCAGCATCATTCATACCATAGTGTAAATCTGTAAAGCTGTAAATCTAATTTCGTGAATCTAACTTCTTGCAAGTGGCCGAACTTCATTTTGCAGCAAAATTTTGTAATTATGCTCATGCTGAAGGTTGAGACAGCTTTCATTTTCATCATTTTTATTGATTTAGGCATGGTAGCCTCGTCAGTCCATGAGAACTGCGTTTCAGAGGGCTTCGCATGAATAGAGGCGTTCAGTGGAAATCAGGAATCAATAACAAACCCTTAGCGTATATACTCATTAGTGAGTTAGTAGCTAAGTATTTTACAGATAAAGATACAGATAGTGTTCATACCAACCCCCGACTTGTTCTTTTAGCAAGAATTATGATATTGCTTAAAGAAGAAAGTTTTGAAGAGAGTTTTCCAACTGGATACTTCATACCATTTAACTAATGAAAACACAAACATTTTATCATAAAAGACACCAAAAAGAAAATTTTACGAGAAGTGTCATAATCGAATGTTGGCTGTTTTCTACACGGGAGTACTTTTGGGGGGAACCCCGGGAGGCACGCAGTAATTTTCCAGTCTAATTACACATCGTCTTAATTGTTGAAAGCATAAAGAACATACCACTTTATTGAGTTTATTCTTTCGCTTTTGAATTGTATCGCCTATCGATGGATGATCTAATCCACAATCTGCTGGACGATCAAATCCATACATAAATCACTGCGATCATGTTCTCGGGCACAAGCCAGACGATCTAGCTGATGATCCGCATCCAAGCCAGGCACAAAAATAATTAACTTGAAGTCGTCAATGTTTCTTCACACGACATTGTCGATGATTAAATTTTCTCCACGCCAACACTACTCGAATTCAAATTTCTACACACCATAATGATTTCTCACCCATTGAGAAGGCAAGATGAGAGATGACTGCCTCGATTCAGAAACAATGGTGCAGAATCATTGATTAAAAAGGCATTTGGTTCGAGATGCAGCACAATAGATTAATCACAGGCTGATACCAAGGGGTTAAGTCCTGAAATAAAATAAGATCAAATGATCAAAAAGTCATTAGAATACTCAATCATTAAATCAATCAATCAATCACTCACTCAATCAATCAACCAATCAATCACTACATCAATCATTCAATTAATCAATCAATCAATCAATCAATCACTAAATCAATCTATTCCGGCAATGTGAAAAGACTCAGGTCATTGAATATTTGTTTGGTGTTGCACTTATTTTAAACATAGTGAAACCAAAAAAGTTCAGGCGTCTGTCGGAGTTTGAAATAAAGAGTATGTGGTCTACACCAAAACCAAAATTGTCAACTCATCAGGCAACGGCTAACAAGGTTTCAATATTTTCTTTGGTAAAATTATTCAACTTGTAAACGCAGAAATTAGGAAAATGCCAGTAAGGAGTCTGTATGGGGACGAGAGTTCAACGTTCTATTCTGATCGATGATTTGGTGTAATTACGTTGTTGATAACTGATTACTTATTTTCTTGCAGGTTTATCAAATGACTTCAAACTTGAGGAAGAAACTCAACGACTGTAACACTTTCATACCTGCACCAAAAAGCCAGAAAAGAAGCAGATTTATTTCTTGCCAGGAAAGTTGACACGTTGATCATTGATTCGCTTTGATTGAAGTTGCAAAATCAAACTGAAGAAATCTTCATCGGGGACTGTTGGACCACGTGGTATAGCAGGAAAGTCACATCGCTGATCTTCCATACGGGTTGCCTGTTGAGAAGAAATGAACTGAAATGAACAGAAATTTATGAAATAAAGAACAGTCAAGAAGAAATGAAAGAGAAAATGTCTTTGAAAAAAATAAAACAAAACCAAAGAAACAATGGCATGCATTGCCCAATGACGTTATCCCGGGGTTGCATCGAAACTCTACCCAAGGAATCAATGACGCTGTCCGATCATTTCTAGAAATATTCTTTTCTTGAAACTAACTAGTGCTACAGATCTTTTTTGTAGGACTAATTAATTTCGTGAAAATGGTTATAGGCACTTCGTTGTCTCTAATTAAGGGTATTTTGTGACAGTTACCGCAAAAGATCTTTTTTGCTCCCCTCGTCGAAACCCCGCTCCCTCCTTAGCCAAAACGAGAAATATGCTCTGGACTTATGTCGTAGAGTCCCTTGTTTCCCTGTGCTCCTTTGACTTGATGCTGGCGCTTCGGTCAACAGAGACACATAATATCACTTTGGAAAACCTGACTCTTTTTAGGCCCAAACTCTGAGCTTCCTAGATCAGATTGCGAGATTTATGAATTACCATGGTTACGGCAAGTGTGATTAATTACTTTATTTTAGGTTGGTTTTTTGTCTAGCCAGTTAATTAGCTAATTAACGCCAACCAAAGCTTAAATACACGGTATCAATAATAGAATAAATAGTTTGCATAATCCACAGTTGCACTGAAACTTGTATTTTTTAATGTCTCGCTTGAAGTTATTCAATCTATGGGACTCTTTTAAGTAAGATGGCATTGTATGCCATATCTTCACTCCTAGAAAACTTGCAGTTTCAATACCATACCCTGTCGTGTTTGGTTTTGGTGCCGAAATATTTCTTCCACTACGAAGGGTGTATGGAGTATCTTTCTCCACAAAGATTTGATTCATAAAACTTGGATTGAGATTCCTTTGAGTTTTAAAAATTTCGGTAGCAAGCAACTGTAAATTTTTGTCGTGAATCGTTACTGAATTCGCTTTTGTCAATAATTCCTCGAAATTTGAACAACTATCTTAATATGCGATTCTCAAAGCTCTCTCGTGGATTTTGTTTATTTTCTTATTAACCGACCTATCGTGAAACATCCAAACAAGTGGACAGTAGCTAAACTGGGAAATGATGAAGGCGCTCATCATAACCCTTAGTTTCTCAACATCCACATAGTTTGAAATACGTGCAAATGCATGCAATTTCTGTCCAGCTTTTCTACAAAGTTTGTTTACATGGTTCTTGAAATCTAGGTTCTTATCCAGCGTTACACCTAGAAGCTTTTCTTCAACAGATTCTGTTATTGTAGTTGCACCAATCTGCACTGATACGTCATTGTGTTTCTCCCCAAAAATCAAAAGATGACATTTGTCAGGATTCCGTTTCATACTGTTATCGAGAAACCACTTAGAGAGCCTCTGAGCATCTGTTTCAAGGCTAGATACAATATGTTCTAGTTTATGACCGCATACATAGATAGTCGTGTCATCAGCATAATTGCAAATCTCAGTCTCTTCCACCAAAAAGAAAAGGTCGTTTATAAATACATTGAATATTTCTCATTATAAATACATTGAATATTGATAGAACTTTCGATTCGATTAAAGAGCTGATAACATTCCCACGATATTCGAGATCTGAAGCCGTGATTCTATCTTAATTCGATTTATGCAGAAAATAGAGTTAGCTTTCACCATTTCATTATGAGTCCCTGTTGAGGAAGGTTTGCCGCAGGGATACAAGGGATTCATCATTATAAGTCCAAATATATCCTCGTTGTTAGTTAGCTCCCCTCCCTTTTAAGGCCCCTGGAGTCCCCGAAATTAAAAAGGTCCTCCTAGGAGCCTAATTAGGCTTTTACGGTCCTGAGCTTCTTGGAATCAACCTAGCATAGCTTGCGGCTTTAAGTCTGGTTTTCATTATATCGTAATTCATCGCCGATTGTTGTCTTACAGTATCGGTGATGATCAGTGATGATCGGTGATGATCGGTGATGATCGGCGAAGCTTTAAGAAACTAGTCGGCCATGCTGTCTTGCATCTGATAGGGCGATAAGGACAATTAAAGAATAGGAAATTTGAATGGTCCTTAATCCTCTAACTTTCTACGATCATGGAAAGTCAACACGATTAGCCTTCATTTGTTTCAAACGCACAGATTCACAAAGAAATCCGTTGTGCTGAGCTCTGACTGTTGCGGTTAATCAGATAACGTGACAGACTGCCTTTAATTTCCTGAAGATCTAAAAATCATTATTCCAGCCTAGTATTGGAGCAAACTTGAGGCAATACAGACTAAGGGTGTGTTTGATTGGTAATTCCAAACCTGCCAAATTCCGAAAACGGCAGACTTCGTAGAGACGGAAACACATTTAACAAGATTCTTCAGAATAACTAGTTTCAGATCCATTCTGGCAAAGACATTTTCATTTCATTTCATTTCAAAATATTTATACAGGTATAAGTTACATATAGATATACATGTTTCTATACATGTAGAGTTGTAATATACATGTAGACGAGGTTTCCAGTTGAATAACACGTGCTTGGCAACAAAGAGTAAAGTTGCAGATTGCCGTAGCAACGAGAGCAAAGCTGCCTGATGTTTAAGAGTTCTACGAATGAAATCGAGAATCTCTCCCAAGTCTGTGAAACGTTCTGCCTATTGGAGCAGAAGGTTGAGCCGGCCTTCCAAACCTGCCACACCTGCCGTTTTCGGAATTTTGGAATCAATCAAACACAAATTGCGAGTCTTCCAAGTCTACCGTTTCAAGAATTGATACCAATCAAACACATCATAAGATGGTCTCATACCTGGCATCGCATTAACATGTCTAAGAAGGCATCATCAGGAACTGTCGACTTTTTCTCTTTTGATTGCGTAATTAGTTGCTCTCGCACTGGAAGGAAAATGTAGACTTTAGTAGAGAAATTCAAGCAATCTAACACGAGCTTAAGATGAAAATGCAAAGCTTCGCTTAAGTAAACACACACGATGTTTCCAAAGAATTTTCTCGAAGTTGTTTAGTTCGTTTTAAGAAATCTGGCAGACATCTGAAACATAGCAGGGAGTTTAGTCATATGGTTATCAATGCCCAACACTGGCAGGCCTATAATAGAACAGTTTGTTATTCTACAAAGGAGTCTGGATCGAGCGATCTTTTCATAGAATTTACAAGACGGTCTACAAGATGGTTTCAATCAAACGTATGTGGCTGTTACAGTTCATGATTCAGCAATTTGATAATGTCACAACTTCAAAACGAGCAGAAACTTATAAAAAAAGTTTAATTTTTCAATCATTTTAAACATATTAAACATATCTATAGTAGGCCTTAATTAGCTGTAATTTAGCTATTCTTTCGTTTTTAGCCTACTTTAAATAAATTTTAATAATAATGATAATAATAATGATAATAATAATAATAATAATAATAATAATAATAATAATAATAATAATAATAATAATAATAATAATGATAATATATATATATAAACTAAACCATCCTCAAAAGGCTAGATCCTCAAAACATCGCTTAGGCTAGATGAAAAACAATTGCATGTAAACATTTTTTCCTGTAAATACTTGGCTGTTTTTATTGTAAAGCACTGATGAAGATTTGATAATCGAAACGTCTGGTTTTCAACAGTTGTGTTTTTTATTTTTACTTTTCTGTTATTTTTGAGGATGGTTTAGTTTATATAATAATAATACTAATAATACTAATAATAATAATAATAATAATAATACTAATAATAATAATAATAATACTAATAATAATGATAATAATAATAATAATAATACTAATAATAATAATAATAATAATAATGATAACAATAATAATAATAATGATAATAATAATAATGATAATAATAATAATAATAATAATCTATACAGAGTAACAATACAGAAGGGTTCTGATTTACAACTGGCTCTGTTAAAACGAAAATAGAATACTAGCTATAATACTGATTCCAAAAACTATCATGATGCACTCTCTCTGAATGTGGTAGTCTGCGTGCAGTCTTCACTAAGTCTGCATAGTGACGCAAAATTTACTGTTTTCAAGAACCAGGACATCCAGTCGCGCACATGCCTGCAGGTAAAGGAACTATGCTTTTGAGGATGCATGAACAATCAATTATGCCGAGAAGCTATCGGAAACGATGAGTTCTGCTGAACAATACTTTCGCGAAACGTAAACATATTTTGATTGGCTATGGGACAATAAGATTCGGGGGAGCACACAAGAGCATTGTTTCAAAGAAAAACATAGTGAATCAGGCGTAATTACGCAGACTTTACTTATCTCTCTATCTTTTAAGTTTGCACGCAGGCGAGGAATTTAAGAAATCGCCCAAAGTTTCCTTCGAGCAATTCATTTTAAAGAATGAGGCGATAACATTTTACACCATTGATTCAAAGCTTTACAAAGATTCGACGCCATTACTGATTTCAATATCGTATACTTACAGACTGGGTCGAGACCAGGGAGAGGAGGCATCTCAAATCTTTGTTCTTCAATCCGATTTCCTTGCACTCTTTGCAGAATATCGAATAAATTCTCCGTACTGACGCTCGGTTTCATTGCAGAAGGCAGTTGTAAGCTGTTGCTTGCGTTACTATTGCTCTGAGAAACTGGCCTCCTACTGGCATTTGAAACTGGTCTAATGTTGCTGACGTTGCTTGCACTTGAACGAGGCAGCTCACATCTCTGATCGTCCATGCGCCCACCTTGCGCCTTCATCAGCATGTCAAAGAAGTCATCACCGGGCCCTTCCTCCAATGATGAGTCGAAACTCTATGATATGAATAGAACCGTATTGAAGTCGATGTGCGAGGCAAATGTTCTAAATAAAGGCCCTAGCAAGGAGCCTTGTGGTGCCCCTGTTATCACTGAAGCATGTCATCAGTAAATGCAGATAACCTGAACATTTAATCAGAGTTAATTACGAGAGAAGGCATATTTCATGACTCTCGGTGTGGCATACTCCTTTTTCCTTTTTGTGCGCCTTGACAACAGCAACAGCTAAAACTTCTTGAGGACACGTAGCGAATAAAACTATTCTGCGTGGTTTTCTTCCTCAAGAGAGTTCAATTTCAGTACATTCATCCATATCATTGCCTAAGCATTTCCACTTGGGGGCAATCCGGTACCTTACCTATGGAAGTTGAACAGAAGCTACAGACATTTCGTTTAGGTAAGATGCAAAAAAAGCCAAGTAGCCGTATTACATTACCCCACCCACCCACTACTTCTGATTTTCTCCTTTCTTTTCAAATTTTTCTTCCCATAATCTCTCTGCTCTTTCTACAACCTAGGTGGAACGATGAATTGGCCCCAAGATTGGGTATTTCAATGGTCATAACTGGACTTGATGAAGCGATTTCAGGCAGGCAATGTAGGCCGGTACGCTGGCCTCCCAATTTCCTGCATTTTGCCAACTTGATGGAGGTTTGATCGAATTCAAATATCCTACAAGGTGTACCTCAATGATGGCAAACAGCGGATCTCTCTTGTTGGAGACAAAGATTTCTCGGAGCTGCGCTTTTAAAGCTTTTAATCCCGAGTGTAATTAATATCACTTTTACCTATATGTAAGTGCATGATCAGAAGACGGTAACAAGAAGGGTTCCAAATCATTTTAATATATTTGTGCAAAATCCTCTGACCTATTTCTCTGAATTGGAAGACTTGAATGAATATGCTCGAGACGCCATGCTTTATTCACTTGTTGATAGATCTTTTTTCTGTTTAGATTAGATTTAAGTAAACTCTTTGTGTACCATGGCATCTATCGCTGGTAACTCAGATCAAGAACACAGGTCTTACGAATGCATACTTTTCACATCAGTTCACCTACCCTAATCTGGCGCATGCTAGCACCCTTCAAAATTCGATGGTGCTAAGGTACACAGCGCATCCTTTTACAAGGTTATTATAAAGAAAAAAAAATTGTGAAGTGCCGTTCATAGGTATAACCAGATGACATCATGTCTATTTCTGCTATGGACGGCACGCAATATTGTACTATCGTTCTTCATCTTAGTTTCAACATTTATATAAAAATATATGTTTAAAATATGGATATTGCACAAATGGCGGAAAACAAAGTATTTCAGGTTCGAGCAGCTTCTTCAAAAGCTTAAAAGTACGTGGCAAAAGCAGTTTGAGCAAGATTCTAAATGTGTCCTTCAAATTGCTTTGACCTACAAAAGGGATCGACCTTAAATTGCGTGACAGCTGGCATTTCCACACTATCAGTTGTTTTTGACAGCCAATTGCGAAATGTCCACCGCCTTTTAAAAAAATCTTGAGCAATCACGTTAACTTCGTTACGACCTATTTTTGAACCAGGATTCAACCATAGAAAGGATTCAACTCTCTGACAGATGTCCCACTTTGGGTATTAGGAAAAGCGGAATGGACCCTCGAACTCTGCTCCTCGTCATAAGCAGAAGACAACCATGAACAATTAACGACGAGGTCAAACTTTGTACGTAGGTAACTTGTGTTTTTCTGCCAAGGCCCATATCCAAGCGAGACAGCAGTAATGATTCTTCAAATCAAGGTCTTTTATCATGAGTCGTAGTTTGAGCGTTCGGTACACCATTAACAGGGATATCAGCAGTCATGTAATCAGTCTAAAGAAACATCATGATAATACCAACCTGATCAGGGTTAACTCTAACTTTGACGTCACCTTGTGACAGTGCACGGCTCTCGCTTCTTACAGAGCTACAATCGGCGCCGTTCTGCAAAGAAAAGTCAGAGCATTTAAAATCAAATTAAAACATAGGCAATAGCGTCGCTCTAAAGTTGTTTAAAAGTTAAATTTGACGCAGCAGGTAGAGATGATGAGTTGAATAAAGAACAGCACGAAATTTATCATATTCTTGTAAAAAAACTTCCTCCGCTAGAGTGCAGTAGACAGTGAGGTATGTTTCCTTTGCAGTGAGTATGCAGTGAGGTATGTTTCCTTCCTGTTGCAATTTAATTTCTTTTTTTCTTTTCGATAGGACTATTTAAAATAGGGCTTTTCAACGTATCAACTAGTATTAGGAGATTATTGATGAATTAATTTTTCTTTTTGCTTTTTTTTTCTTTTTTCAATATCTGCGCAAAGAATACGACATTTAGCGCTACCCTCTATAAATTACACTCATACCATCTGCTCGACCTGTATAAAACGGTTGCAAAAAGTAACTGCCTTGTAGCCCTGTGTCAGCCTTTCCTTAAATACACGGTGTCCCAAAAAACATGTGCGCTATTTGAGTGGCCGCTGCGAAGCAGCAATAAATCCAGTTTTTATGGTATTTAATAGAAGAGACTTCAACTTGAAGTTTGACACCGAGTTTGAGTAAGTCTCATAAGTAACTGCTGATGTATGGAACAAGAAAGTCAAAATCATTTAATTCTTCAAACTCACACGTTTCTTTTTCATTAGTTTTGAAATGGCCTTAAGTAGCAGACACATCTAAATAAACCATGGACGCATAATAAACTTGATTCTGTAAGAAAAACACTATCAACTCCTGTACGAGAACGTCAATAATGGAAGATAAACCTGTAACTCGAGAAAGAGCTGTTAAACATGCAAGAAAATCAAATAATCAGTTATCAACAACGTTATTACACCAAATATGCGTTTCGTCGTAAGCTCTTCCGTTTGGTTCATGCGAAAAACAGAAAATGACACGATCGGCATTATTCTTAATTATGTTGAAATCAGAAGAATGAATTGAGAAAAGGTACTTAGCCCCGTTTTCTGTTTGTTTGTGAACTTATTTCATTTCGATTTTGCTCCTAGCGATACATTCATATACATACAGATATTCAAAGAAAAAACATTTCTTGTAAACGTTTCGGCGTAAGCCTTCATCAGTAATGACTATTCCAAATAAAACAGAGCGTATATATAGATTCAGAAATTAAAAAACCATACAAAACAATAGCCTAAGCGGGTCCTACCTATTACAATGCGTAATTAAAATGTGCTGAAGTTGCCAGTAATTACAAAGGTGGCGGGAGAAAGATCAAAGAAAGGCAGAGTTAAGAACCGCTGAAGTCGGTGGCTGTGTCTGTCTCGCCGAAGCCGAAAGAGAACGCATTATGCAACAAAACAAACAATAGAAAGATCCGAGAGCGGATTGGCAGAACAGAAAGCCCTAAAAACAGAGTGTGTATCCAACGAAAAGCTCAGCACTAAAATCAAAACAACACAACAACCAAAATGTAAACAATAATGAAATCTATGTATTAACCTGCCTAGTACTTAAACCCTTAGGGGCAAAGCAATCCAGCCAATATCGCCAGAAGCTTTCCCGCATCCTACTTCCCCCCGTTAGCCTATCGATTATCTTTACGCTAATATCCTTCAGAAACCCGCGGTGGCCTTCTTCAGTAAAATGCTTGAAGAATTCCACCTGGGGTAGCAGAATTCCCTGACTCCACATTATGCTAAAATCAACTTGCAAGGCTAAGTACGGCGATAAAATTATCTGGTTGTGAAACAAGCACTGATTTTGGCCACTCTATAAATCTTGATCTTACTCCATAAATCAGCAACCACTTGCCAGTTTTGTTAAAAATTGAAACCAAGCTCTAATTTGAAACCTAGTCTGCCCAAAAATTTGAAAAATAGAAAAGATGGGTTTATGGCTCCTCCGCAGTAGTCATTTAAACGGCGTACATGTATTTGGGACATTCAGTCGAGGTGTTAAGGACATTCATAAGATCTGTTTAGATCTTGCACAACGTGAACATTCTTTCAGAAGTCAAGGCTTTTAGATGAGATGGCAGCCACTATATTTTTTTTAATATTTCCCGAAAAATTTGCAAGTAAATGTTCAATATTCTTTAAAATAGCTGCAAGAAATATTCAATATTCCTCCAACTGAGTGTCAGACAATGTTCAATATTCCACAAATTCTGAAATTTTTTTCCTGCAACCCCCTTAATTTACTGTTGATATTTTGTAGAAAATTGTAAGTGGCATTTGTAGTGAGGACCCGGTGACCTTGTGTCTTTGCTTGCTACGAATGTCACAGTATTTGTTGTTTTTTCTTAAATTTTAGATCGATAAAACAAATATTCCACAAAAATCAGCAGTGCAGCAAAAAGTTCAATGTTCCTCAAAACCAGAGCTGGAAAAGTTGAATGTTCCTCCATATAAATGCGCGAAAATTTTCAGTATTCTTCGAGATAGTTGCAAGAAAATGGTCAATGTTCAACAAAATCACTGCACAGAACTGTTCAATATCTCTCTCGACGCGCGTGAGAAAAACTTTGTGGTCATGGAAATTTAAGGCTATAGCATGATCTATTCAGAATTTCTCCCATCAAAGGGGTTGGCAGCAAAAGATCAAAAGTAGCCAGTAGGCATCTAGATTGGTTTAGATATCGGTTAAGCACGAGAAAGGTGGCAGGTGCCGCATCATAAGAGTAGAGGTGTGATGAAAACGAAATCAAATACATTAACGTGAAAATTGCATATGATTCCTTCAGTGTCACCCGTTTCCACCCCCGATATTAACTCAAGCAAAATCTTCTATCTCTATAAACATTTAAAACATTAAATTGCAAAGGTGTAAACCGAATATGAAAAGCATTAATGAAAAAAGATGCAAAATAAACAAACAAATAAACGGATGCAAAGGCGGGAAGAAAGTTGCAAAATTAGGGTAGAAAATAACAACATTCCCAAACAAGAGGAAAAACAAATGCAAAGTAAATTTCAAGATAAATTGCAATTATGAAACAGATGTTACGGTAATTCAAATACAGAGAAGTAGCAAATTGCGAAATTCCCAAAACAAATAAAGAATGGAAATGAATTGATTACAGATGGCAAATGAATTTGATACATACCATCAAATGATCATTGTTTCTTTGAGCTGCAACGCAACGAAAAAGTACATAAATCTTTGAAGCAACCATTTCAAAAACTTTGAAACCAGATGATCAAACTCAGAGGCTACTATGGAAGGATGGTTACTGCAAGGAACGAAGATTTAATTACGAATGACTGTGTTTCAGGGAAGCTCAACAATATAAGTGTATTTCACGATGCAGGTGGAATGCAAATCCTATTGAACATTGGAAAGTAACAAACACCTGTCTCTGAAGCTGGTTCGCTTCTATACTGACGTCGTAGTTCCTTGTCTAACCAGATATTTCATTTCAACTCATACAGGGACTCAAATTAAACGGGTTCTGAACACGGTTTAAATTCTATGAAAACCTGAAGAACATCGAGCGTAGACGCTTCGAACGCCACTTCGCTTCCAATGTCGAGCCCTGATCTGATCGACTAAAACAAGGACAGATTTTGTATGACAATAGCATCAGTTGCTTTTGTTGACATATTAATTCAAAGAGATTTTTGCAATTGCAGACAAAGGAAATTCTCCCAACATGTAATTCGAAACAAACAAACAAAGCCGCAAGCTTTCTCTGTAATCTAGGTAGCTAGCTCGCTTGTTGTGCATTCCTAAAATGGTTTTTTTGAGACTGATTTCAAGGGAATTTTCCAAGCGGGCGGAAATTCGATTGTTTTCGGTAGAAAATGTTGCTCTGAAATTGAATAGATAGTTGAAATTGGAAATTCAGCTTAGGTTCAGGTTTACATATAATCAGGTTCAGGTTCAGGTTTATATTCTAAATTCCACAAAATATATACTCCCATAAATAAGATACAACAAATAACAAAATTTTACAAGTCAAATAGAAAATTACAAAGTGATATGAAGCAAAAAATACCACTTTGATATGTATGTATGGTAATCGTTTGAAAGAGGCACTCCCTCAATAGAAAATCTAATCAAGGAGAGAGGCCCCCTGCTCGCAGAATTATGTAATATTTCACAGAGATCAAAATGAATTACTAGTATCGGAATCTTTAATACACCTTTTCATTTCAGCGGCCCCGCCCCCGCGAGGACGAACGCTCTTTGATTACCACCAAAAAATATGCGAACTGAATTGCCTCCGATTTCCATACCGAACAAATAAAATGCCCGTGGTAGATTTTTAAATATATCCTGATTCTTTCTATATGTGCGCATGTTTGCTCTTAAAAACCATTTTGAGAAAGCAGAGAAAACCAGCTAGCTGCCTGGATTTCAGAAAAACTTTGCGGCTTATGAATTACTGGTCGAGTGAACATTTTTAGTCTGGAATCATCGCTTTGAATTTTGGTGTGAACAAAAGTAAGTGATGCTGTTGTCTTACAAAATCTGTCCTCGTTATAAACCAGCCAAACTTGGTCAAACCATAGTAAGTAAGTCGACATTTGAATGGATGCGCCCTAAATGCGGTGTATTTAGCCTAAACAGTATTGTTATGAGTCTGAGTTTGAATCGACAGTCATCATTCAAGTCAGTGTGGAAAACTAAGACAACGCTTTCTGACCATTGCTAGTTATCATGAGAGGGACTAGCAAAATCCGTTTCGGCATTTCTTAGAAATACTTGCAAGAGATTATCAAGCGCAAGATCATAAACAGACTTAAAAGCTTTCTCACTTTTAAGCCAATGCATCAAAATGAAGATACAGTAACTGACAGTGCAAAACCTACAGTTGCTTGTAATAGAAATTCATAAGATGAAAGCAAGTTTACGAAGGACATATTTGCAACCAATGATGTGACGTATACCTGTTGTTTCATGGTTCACCCGGTATGTATTGTGTTTATATTGATATATTGTTTAGAAAGCAAGTTATGTATCAGGTTGATAACTTTCCCCTTTTTAAATAAATAAAACCAGAACTAACAATAGTCAGGGAGTACTTCGAGCTTCTCTGCTCTTACAGAAAACTCATTATAAAAGCGCTTATGATTGTTGTCAACAGCAACATGTGCTAGCAAGGCTTGCATGAAGTATCCTCTGAAGTTCCACTGTCATGAAGCAGAAAATATCAATTTTTCCATTCATTTTCAAATCTGTCATCGAATCTCCAGTTTAGCCATATTGTCAAATCACCTGCTTGTCCAAAGATAGCCCGACATGCAAAGCGAAACGAACCCTAGTAATTATCAGTAAAGTTCATGTGTATTTTTCGTAGCCGTATATTTAATTCTTGTTTAGTTGCATGTTCCCTATGTTAATGAATTACTGCGGAGTTTTCATGGTCTCTTACACTCTATGGTATCGTCCTCGTAGTTTAGTAAAGTTGCTCGTGCGTAGTGTCTTAAGTAGTCCGTTTTGTAAAATTTTATATTGAGCGCAAAAAAAAATTAACGGTTGCGTGGCAAATTGGTTGTGATATTGCCGTTTTACTAAGCCAACTGACCATGTAAATAATACAGAAAATAAAACATAGTAATCCTACTTTTCATGCTGCGCATTCGCAGCTGCCTTTGGAAACATCACACCGCAGTGCTATTATCATGATGGCAGTCACCTTATGAATCGCCCATTGACACATTCATCCACCCACCCACCCATCATCGATTTAAAAGCTAGGTTTTCGCGACCAGCATCTGTCGCTTCTATTTTCGATTTCGATAGCAGAGAAAATCAGGAAGATGTACTATGCAAGTCTCGCGTCAAAGAACTCTTTGCATTGAAATTTACAAAACGATGAATAATCTAAATCCACCATTTATGAAAAATTTCTTTAAACTTAGATCTCCAGGAAGCCTTATGACTTAAAGCATATAAGACCAAATCAAGTAACTTTCGGTTCTAATAGTCTTGAGTCCGTTGGACCTCAAATATGGAATGGTTTACCAAACAAACTGAAATCTGCAGAAAACTTGAAAAACTTCAAACTTATGATAAAGCAATGGAATGGCCCAGAATGCAAATGTAGTGCCTGCTATAGTTTTACTTTTACTGAACAATAGATTTTTTTAAACATTTTAATTTCACTCGATTTAGATTAGCTAACTTTGTATATATTGTATATATTTTTAGCTATGTAAATATCGAATTAAAATAAATGAACAACAACAACAACAACAACAACAACAAGAACGGCCTACTTACGACGCCTCCACGCCACAAACCTTTAATCTTATTTCATTTCATTTTGTTTTATCTCATTTTATTTCATTTTATAATATTTATACAGGGTAAAACATTCAGATGCTGTTTTACAATGTACCCTTTTATCTAAATCTACACGTAAATCTAAATCTAGATCTACACGCAGATTTTCGCATGGGAATTTCTAAATCTGATCTGGTATTGCGTAATTCTCTCTTACATGTATCCAAGAGTCTTGAGAACATTTCTGTAAGGTAAGTGGGAGTCAGATCATTGATAGATTTGTATACCATACTCAATGTCTCCATTTGAATAATTTCAGTAACAGTGAGCCATCCAAGTTTCTTGATGACAGGCTTTGCAGAAGCATCATATCTACTGTTAGTAACTATTATTGCAGCCCGATTTTTTAAGTTTTTGTAATTCGTTTATTGCCGTGAAGCCACAGCTTCCCCATACAGGGCAGCAATATCTAAAATATGGTTCTACAAGACTTTTATACATGCTTTGTATTGTGAGGAGAAGACGATACTTTATGGAGAATTTTAACATCCCTATTCCTCTAGGAAACTTTTTCCTGATGGCAGAAATTTGTTCTTTCTAGTTCAAGTGTTGATCAACCATTACTTCCAGGTATTTTGCATGTTTAATGATAGAAACAGTTTCTTCTGCTACATTGAAGAAAGGCAAAAGCAAAGTTTTAAAAGTAAAGTTCCATCGGCTCTAAGTTTCTTCAATGAAATAAGAAATCTTCGCTCTGCTCATATCGAAATGACATCAATGAAACTACATCGTTAAAAAAGAAACGAACAATTAGACAGCCACGACTTTGCGGCTTTAAGGCTCGAAGAGTCTCTTGCAGGATTAAACTTTATTACTGCAGATCATCCTTTACGAATGCAGGGCAAAAGCTAATGAGCAACCTAATTTTTAAGAAAATTGTCAGTAACAAGTGGCAGGTGGGGTACAGAGGTTATAATAATGACATCATTCATTACTGTCCTTCATCTTTCATTATTAGCCAAATTCAATACTGTCCTTTGGCATGGATGTTCCACGGTAGGAAACTAAATACTAACACCAACAAACTGCACGAGCGAGCCCATAGTATAACGTATAGAGATCAGGAATCTAGCTTTGAAGATCTCTCAGGATATGATAACAGTGTATCTGTTCCCCATCTGTTCATCAGAAGATCTTACAGATATTCATGATAGAAATGTTCAAAACAAAGCGTGGCTTAAATCCTCCTTTTATGAAAGAAATATTCTGTCCACAAACCGATCACCTCAGAAATGATCGCGATTTTAACATACCAAGAGTGAGATCAGTTATGTATGGCTCAGAAACTGTTCGATATAGGGGTCAACAGTTATGGTGTACACTTCCAGTTTCAATTAGACACTCGACTAACTTGATTGACTTTCAGACCAAAATCGAAGATTGGAAAGGGAATCAGTGCCAATGTCAATGAAGGCTCTGCCGACATTCTGTTTTTGTCATTTGAATTAGTTTGCTTGTATTAGCTATGCCTGATGAAGCATATCAAGGATCATATCAAGGCTGCTTTGATTAATTATTCATTTACCTTATTTTGATCCTTGTGTCGTGTTTTCTTGTCTTGTTTTCTGCTCTGTATCGCCTTCAACTGATGTGTGGACTTGCCCAATTCGTCTTATAAGAAAGAAAGACGACCACGGCAAGTCTAACTGATGTTAAGGTGGTTCAGGTGGACCAGGGCAAGTCCACCTGAACGTAAATTTAGGCCCAATCGCACTCAAGCTGTTTGAATATACCTCCCTTGTATCTGCAACCTTTCTTTTGCGAGAAAAGACGAAGCCACAGAAATACAAGGGATTTATATTCTCCGCGTTCAGTTGCACATATCAGTTGAAGACGAAACAGAGCAGGAAACAAGGCTAGAAAACAAGACACAAGGCTGAAAACAAGGTAAATAAATAATTAATCTAAACATCCGTGTCCTAACACCCTTGCCCAGTCATATAGAGTTTCCTCGATCAGTTAGAATCTATTGAGCTCTTAATGTTTGTCAAACCTTCAGATGCTCTCTCTCGTACATTCTTTGATAAAACCTAAAAATGCCGTTGACTCTAAAAATAGTGATGACATAAAGATGCTTTCTCTGGAATTATGGAAAATTATTCAAAGTTCCCTCTGAGCAGTTCATTAAAAAATTTGGCGATAATCTTTTCGTCTGCTGCAGATTTTCACGGCTTTGAAAATGTAAAAGCAGCAACGGACAGCAACAGACACCGTGTCTTTCAATGTGAGACAAAACTACCGGGGTGTGGGGGAGAATGTCAGGGCAAACGTAGTGAACACGAAGATTGTTGTGGAGCTTTCTACGAAGCTCAAAAGAAACTCCGAATACTCAAAATCTGATGATTTTAAGAAACTTTCAGTAATAGCCCAAATTCTGAATACGAACGGTCTAATGAAAAAGTCATTTATGGACGGTCTAAACTTCATATGAAATATGAACTGTCTAATTTTGCCAGAATTAGACCGTTCAGCGCTTGAAACTACGTGTCTTTTTACAAGAAATTAAGAATTTGAGCTAGTATCAAAAATCCTGAAATTAGGGCTGGTACTGTGGCAGTGAAATATCCAGAAGAATCGCATCTCTTTAGCATATATTCGGATTTTCCTTGCTGTCCAGCCAAATTCACTTGCTACATAACTGATTTCCAAGATAGCAATATCCGAATAGTTGAGATACAGATAAAATCTAATTTCGGTAAAATTCCACTGAAAACAACCGATCAATTCGCAGGATCCCTTATCTACTTGATCGACGAGAAATAGAATTCGTCGGGGAAATTTTTGCTAACCTTTGGAAAAGTGGTGCTTTGGAGCTGCCCTTTTTAAATGTTTGCAATAAGGCTCTTAATGGTGAAAGACCTGACATGTGGGTCAAAAGTAATATCATACCCCTCCCAAAAAAGGGGGCCTTGGTCAAGCAAAGAACTACAGGGGAATAACATTAATGGTCACTGCATCAAAAATCTACAACAAAATGCTACTGTTCAGAATAAGACCACACTTGGAACCAATTCTTCGCATAAACCAAAATGGATTTAGACCCGGGAGGTCTACCTTATCACAAATACTAGCACTGAGAAGGCTAATTGAAGGAATTAAAGCTAAACAGTTAACAGCAGCGATCACATTTGTTGACTTTAAAAAAGCCTTTGACTCCATCCACAGGATCCTTATTTCTGGTGGATGGCCTAGAAGACTAACGCAGTGATCTTTCCATAGTTTGACCCTCTCAACTGGATTATCCGCCTTTAACGTCCCCCTGTTACTTGTCTTCCTTACTGATATATCATTTACTGTATCCCAGGCTACCTTAGATTGCTTACACTCTATTGCATTCTCTATTTCCTCCACTTTCTTTTCGATATACTTTTCCTGGGCTTTTACACAACATTCTTCTAATCGTGAAAGACCTGACACCCGTCGCACGAAAGAATCTTACTTTTAGTTCCCTTTGTATCTTTGATTTCCAATTTTTTTCCATCCGGTTTAGAGCACCCCATCCTTTTGCAATTCTTACTTCTATATCCTTCTCGGTATCATCCACCCATGCTAAAAATATTTAAGGGCAACTTCTCAATAAAGTTAGTCGTTCATTCTTACGAGTCTCAACCATAGTCTGGCAACGTAAAAGGATCGTGTTTGTAAAAGGATTCCATTTTTGTTAGTATTTTTATAACAAACTGAAAATTATGGCTAGTACTGAAAGTTTCTTAAAATAATCAGATTTTGAGTACTTGGAGTTTTTTATGATCTTCTTAAAAGCTTCCACAACAATCTTCTTCATCTTATTGAATAGAATTGATGCTGTTGTTGTCACTGCATTGAGGGTACTATTTCACTAGAGCTGTGAAACCGGGCCAAAATCTCAGTCAGTAAGGCTGCAACTATTGCTTGAAAGAAAACAATTATTTGAGTATAGATAGTTAGTTTTATCATGGGCAATAACACACCTTGTTTGTAGCCTAGAAGTTAAAATTAATTACCTTGATATCACTTGCTTCTCTTGCTGTTTTCTCTTCGGTCCAAGCCTAACCAGGGCTAGAAATCAAATTCAAATGGTTCCTGCGCGACTGAACTGTTAGCACCTGCACAGCGTTCATCATGAGGAAGTTTGAGACGAGGATGAACGCTGTGTAGGAGCTAACAGTTCAGACGCGGAGGAACCACTTGAATTTGATTTCTAGCACTGGTTAGCCCTGGACTGAGGAGAAAAAAAGAAGAGAAACAAGTAATATCGAGGTAATGAACTTTCATTTCTAAGCTCCAAACACGGCGCATTATTACGCATGGCTTTATGGTACAGAAGTTCTGCAAAACTGCTTTTAGTAGCGTTTAAGGCTCAATGATTTTGAGAAAACAAGCCGATGATTTAGACCAACTTGTTTAGGCCATATAGAATCGGTGCGAGACAAATTCGCTTCTGCAGGTGTAAGGATATGAGTCGCAGTTGTAGCGGTATCAGTTCAGTCAAAAAGCGAAACTACGACATGTATCGAGTCTAGCTCACCACTAGGCGACAAACGCAACGTCATGTGATTAAACAGATTTCGAAAACAAACTAGGTAAAAAAAGTCTTTGTTTCGCCAAGCAGCAACGACAGATAATGCCAGAATAAGATCCGCTACTTTCTATTGACACCAAGATGAAAGTGATTGGCGATTGCAGACGAAAGGAATTATATGTCCAGTCGGACGGGTCATACACATATACATTGCAGAATTTTTAGCGCTTTCGCTTCAGGTCACCTACAGTTAACTGTATTTCTTTGTTAAATATCTCACCTTGCACAACAGCAGCTGCAGCTTGTGATGCCGAAGAGGCAGAGACAGACCTGAAACAACAAGAATGTGCATCTAATAGAGCCTGTCTCTTTGGAAAGAAGACTTTAGTCTGTGATGCAGAACAATTCCTTCTGTTTTCATGCTAGGGCGTATTTCAAATGGTACATATACCATTTCTGACGAATGATTTTCAAATTGGCAATATTCCTGAAGTTAATAGCAAAGTTAAGTCAAGATTAAACATAGCTTCCCCTCCTTAGCTCACGTTTAGCTTTCTTACACTTAATACCTATGCAGGAGAGAAGTGAAACAAGCACATATCCGATGCTGGCATTCCTGATACAAAGATCAATTTCAGATCAACAATATTTGTAGTTTGTTAATCAGTTCTGTCAAGGCCTCCACCTTCCTAGCTCAAATGGGGGGGGGGCATTCTTAAACAAAATTACCTAGGCAAGGGAATAGTGAAACAAGAACATACCCAATTGTGGCATCGCTGATACCAAGAACAATTTTCAAATCAGTAATGTTCATCTCTGCAGTCAGTTCTCCTGTTCTATCACCAACCTTAGAAAGAAAGTCAAGACGCTTGGAAAATATAAACGATTGCAAGAAGTCAATATACCGGATATCGTATAAGAAGGGATAGAAGTGCTTGAAAAGTTTCTGCTAATAATGTTAATAATAATACCATATTTGCACAGGGTAATTCAATCAGCTATAATGATAGATGCTATCAAGAGAGGCCCTGTATAAAATTAAAGAAGTTAAAGAAAAATTGCCATACTTAAGGAAGAAGATACAAATCATTTAAAAACGTTAAAAATTATCAATAAAAAGGCTAAATGTCATATTCAACAAAACTTGTCCATTACAAAAATACAAAAGTTAATCTATAAAATATTCCTTCAAAGCTTTCTTGAAATGAATGTAACACTTCTCAGTTTTCAGATGAAGTGGCAAGTCGTTAAAGATCTTTGTTCCGCTGTAATAGATCCCTCTTTTTCCACTTTCCGTTCTAACTTTCGGCATCCGCAAGTGTGTACCATTACGTCTCGTTGCTTTTCCGTGTTCAAGTTTCATAAAATAGTTGCCCCGTTTTAAAAATCTATACTTAAACTTCATAACATACAGAGTGTCTCAAAATTGTGTCCCTTTTCTGTGGTTGCAGTGGAGAAGCTCTTGCCTCCATAATTCCGATTTTACAAAGAGGCCTAGGATCAGACCTCACCAAATTTTTAGGTGCCTCCAAGCGCAAAATTTCCACAAAAAAGTGCCTGCAAATTGTTTCAACAACTACCATCTAGAATTCAAATTCTTTCTGTGCATCAAATGAAGTAAACTTTGATAAAGTAAAGGATATTTCGGTCCTGAAAGTTTGCTGGTGCAATATGCAAAAAATTTGCGAGGCATCCTTAGGTAGACGGCTATTGATTTATGCTACTACTGTCCTTGCATAATTTGAAAATATTTTCACTAAACATTGAAGGTCAACTTTCAAAAGCGGGTATTTTTCTGGTTCAACTGTTATGCTAAACAAAAAGTCCCAAGGCTGAACGTTGCGAGATACCAATGGCGGTGTTTGTCTACTACATGCTGAATGAACCAAAGGTAATTACCATCTGCTTCCTGTCGGTGAGAAAGGTTTGGATGAACCGAAACGCAGATCAACTGAAACCATATGCATTCAGTTTTGCACTTAATAATTCAGTATTTAGGCAATCAAAGGCCTTCGAACGGCTCGTTATGACAGTCCCTGCAGCGCCTGCGTTATTCATTAACCCTTGTAGGTTTCCACAAGATTTAGAGATGTATGCTGTGTACAACAGCCTTCTCGAAACCTACAGAGGAGTGGTGAGAGGAAGCTTTGGAAAATCGCCTACCTCCTTCTTTTGCAAATTTAGAAAACTTCCAATACGACGCTAGAATTCCTTCTTTCAAACTTTATTTGATATTGACATTGCTGGAGAATAAATGAAGTGCTGTTTTTGAAGATAACTTATCTTTACTTTTTTGTGCCATACATGAGCAACCATTTGTTAGATTGACTCAAACGAGGTCTCATCAAACCCTCTAAGCTGAAGACTATGCTGTGGAACCTTGTAATAAACGGGAAACCGGCCGTTTCAGCTCCTCCACAGTAGCCACACAAACGGGGCACGATTTTTGGGACATCTCAAGAAAGGTGTATGATCATATGTTTCGAAATTTGACAGGCTCGATCTTAATAAAAGTACGCGCAGGGGGTCCGGATGGACTTTTCAATAACATAAAGACTAGGGGGCGTCCATTCTGGACTTGAGAGTACATATATACGATTTCATCATACTTGGTATGATTCAATAGCAAATAATGAATAAAAGAGCTGACCTCTTTAGAGACTATAAGATGCTTTTCTGCATATTCAAGAGCAATTTCATGCCTGTTTAATGCTGTGTATGCATTTCCTAAACTCCAGTATGCTCTTCCTTCTCCAACTCTGCAATCAAAGGAGACACAGAAAGTTAAGTTATGGTCGAAAATCTACTATCCTGAATGCAGACTCTGCAGTCAGTGTGGAGGAGCGAAAAGGAGAAGAAAGTTCCCTGTAGAGTCTGTGCAACGGCGACCAATTCTATGTCTTCAGTCTCAGATACTTTGTGGAACCATCTGTGACTGGCTGCATGATTTAACATTTGTTCTTACTTGTGTTCAGCGTGTTCTGCTTGTAACAAATTTTAGAATAATGTTTGTTACAGGCCACATACGCTGAACAGAAGTAAGACCAATAGTTAAATCGTGCAGCCAATCCAAGACGATTCCACAAAAATCTGAGAAATCAAAATACAGAATAGGTTGTCGTTGCAAAGACTCTACAGGGAGCTTTCTTCTCCTTTTCACTCCTCCACACTGACTGTAGAGTATGCACGCAAGCTGAAAACCTACCAGCTGTCCAAAAAAGAATCCAGCTGAGTAGCGTTTGTTTTGTTACACCCTACATATGCGACGATTGCAATACCTTCTACTTGGCTTTTGAATCAAAATAAAAAAATCCGTCACGTAGATCCTTAGGTTTACCCTCCTTCTTTCGTTACAAGCTCGTGAAATCTCCTAAAAAGAACTTTTGGCGTACAAAAGGTAATGGCTGCCCCACTGGCTTTCAGGCAATTTTTCCAGCTTTGTCCTCCACATACATCTGCATATCAATCAGTAAGCCCATTAGCCTTAACACTGATCGAAGACGATTTGTTTAACTTGAATTACGGCTGTGCTTGCTTTGATTTACTAGCTGAAAGAATATTCCTTTGTTTGCAAGCGCAAAATAGCTTTGAAGTGAGATGTCAATTGAAGCAACTGATACCAATGTGTTACAAAATCTGTCCTTGTTTATTGACAGAATTGATTGTGCTCATTTGCAACTTACTGTAAAAAATATCGAAATCGTAGCGCAAAATTGAAAATGTAAATATCTTACCTGTCGTTAAGTTCTTTCGCTATTGCGAGATGCCGTAAATGATAGTCTGTCGCTTTGTCGAAAGACTTTAAGAGTGTATAAGTGTTTCCTAAACTGTAACAGGCCTAGAAAAGGATAAGTATTACGCTTTTTTATTCATTAAAAACAAACAAGCTATAAAAAAACAACACAGCTAATCAACGGTGCCAAAATGTTGCCAAAAACTATACGGAATTCAGGATCTCTTGGTCAGTTTAAAGCATATATATATATATATATATATATATATATATATATATATATATATATATATATATATATATATATATATATATATATATATATATATATATATATATATATATATATATATATATATATATATATATATATATATATATATATATATATATATATATATATATATATATATATATATATATATATATATATATATATATATATATATATATATATATATATACTGGACCTCATATATATTGGACCGGAAAAAAATTGTCAGTGCAAGCTTTGTCACATATTTATTCCGAGCTTGGACCTTTTTATGTTATTATTTCCAGAAAGTAGTTCCCATCGCATAACCCCGACAGATCGTCGAATATTTTATCTATCTTTCTGATGTAAAATTTGTACAGGGTGACCCAAAAAAAGTGACCCGACGGAGTCTGTTATAGAAAAGTAAGCAAGAGACTGATGGAAAGGCCTCAAACGTTGTTCTGGACTTCCCTTCATTATGAGTGTTTTTTGTTATCTTTCTTCAGCATAGTAAATTCCCCAACTTAAGGATTTCGAAGCAAAGGGCATGCTTGAAATCCTCAAAAAGTCGTCAAAAACAGGGGATCGATTTACAACCATTTCAGATCTTCAAAACAATAAGGAGCGTGTTTTATTTCAGGCTGGGAACAGAGAACTCAATAAGAAAATTTTCAGAGCAAGTTTATAGTCCCAAGATAACTAAGATATTCTTGTCTCTAGGGACAAGGATACTCCTGCGTTTCTGAAAGCAATTCTTGAAGATTTCTATTAGCGTGGAAAGTTGAATTCCTTTGAAATTACATGAGTTTACAAGGAACACATACTCTAAATTCTTAGGTACCTGGAGACTAAGAACTTTCTCTGGCAACTTCTAACTGAATTGGCTATCCCCAGTCTGAAATAAAACACGCTCCTCGGTTGTTTTGAAGATCTGAAATGGCTGTAAATCGATCCCCTGTTTTTGACAATTTTTTGAGGATTCCAGGCTTGCCCTTTTCCTCAAAATCCTTAATTCGCGAAATTTACCGTGCCGAAATAAATTGCAGCAAATACTCATAGTGAGGGTAATCTTTTAGCAATAGAACAACGTTTGAGGAATATCCATCGGCCACTTACTTACTTTTCTATAACAGATTCCGTCTGGTCACTTTTTCTGGGTCACCGGGTACTATATATTTTAACGCTGGAGTTACTTAACTAAATATTTATAGCTATCAGTTTTCTGTAAGCCGATGAAAAAGAAATTGATAATATAATAATGATAAATAACAACGAGAATAAAGCGTACCTGTGCTTCAATTGCTCTATCTGCTAGCCTCTGTGCAATCTCCAACGTTTTTCTGTGAGTGATTTGAAAGGAAAAAAACTTGTTTACATCAAAAAATCCCCGTTGGGAAATTAATATTCTGAAATTCAAAGAGGCCTTGACGGGTATTTCCCACGTTGCTATTTCTTTAAAGTGTGTGGGAGGAGTACATCTGCGCTTTGAGAGTTCTCTAACTAGCCTGCGTGCATTTCGTTGTTGGCGAACAAAGGTTGAAAAATTTTCGTCATTGTCCGCCGGTTAGTCGTCGGCGAGTATTGATGGGTTTGTTGCGTGTAATTGAGTTTGAAAATCCTGTTGTATTGGTTCATTCATGTGTCCACTATCGACTACGACTAAGAGCAATGATCGGGTTTAACGAAAATTCTCGGTATCTGTCTCGGATTCAAATACGAGGTTATGGCTGAGTTCTCGGTCTGTCGTTTGTGGCCGGTTTGAGCTTTATTTACGGTGGAGAAATATCGGGAAATGTTGATAATGATATAAATGTTCGTTTTATATGCAAACGATGCAGTTCGCCGATATCCAGTTTTTTCCTGCGGAATGCCCCTTTCAGCCTGGTTTTCATTAAATCGTAATTCATCGCCGACCATTGTCTTAGAGCATCGGCGATCATCGGCGATGCTGTAAGACAATGATCGGCGATGAATTACGATTTAATGAAAACCAGGCTTTAGGGCAAACATTGATCGGAAATTTGGACAAATACTGCAAATACAAGAAGAAATTACAGTGCAGTGAGCACTAAATACAGAACAGACTTTTTGTATTTGTATTGTACTCTATATTTCATAATACAATATAATAAAAGTACGATAAATTATAATTTAAACAGAGTATGATAATTTCATGATGTAATAATTTCTAACATACTTTGCTTTCATTTGTATTTTTTGGAAATAACCTTCCCAATTCTTTCTGCTTATTGCCAGATTATTTATTTGCCTTGCAACGAGACATTTTAGTTCTTTGAAGAATTTATCTTTCACCACACTGGATGCATCTTAATGCAAATATCAGGCTCTTTAGCAAGAAGAAGAGGACGTCTTTGAAAACGCAGCTACTTTTTAAAGTTTTTAGAGCATTCTAATTTTCCAGCCTTTTCCCTCCCAGAAAACTGCTAACAGACAGACAAATTCCCCAAGAGCAGTTTGCATTCTAGAATTTCCGCCATTTGTAAACGTTTACATTGCATTTGCTGCCATTCTCGACGTCCTATTTTTGTAGGGCGGCCTTCAAAAGTATACTTTTCAGTCTTGATGCAAATATTAGAGAGTTTACGAAACAAAGACGGCAGCCCTAGCCAGAATGTCAAGTTATATTCCACAAAGCTGTTTCCATAAGCTACCTTTAACATATCATCCACAAGGCCAAAATGGGCCTCCTATAACTCAAAGATGCCTGAAAACCATACTTTTTCTTTGACGAAAAACACTTAAAAGACTGAAATTTACTTCGGAAGCCTAGATCTGTAGTACAGAGCGCCAGAAATGGAGTATCCAAGTCGTGAAATTGAAAGGACAGCTTCAAAGTCTCTCAAGGGACACAAATTCGAACGAAAAACAAGGAATCTTTGGAATCTAAAGCTCTGAAACAAAAGCAACATTGCGTTGCAGTTGCCATTGCCGTCGTGGTTTCGTTAACTCACTATTCGCTCGTGGACAGGCTTCAAAGCGATACGAAAAGGAAGAAGAGAGCCTGTAGAAACAGGCTACATTTTTTATTTTCATTTCATATACCTTATATGAGAAAAAAGGAAAGTAACAAAAATGTCAAAACGAGGTATATAAATATTCAATTAAAATATTGGTGTCCTAACACCCTTGATTTATCTTTGTATTTGTAAATTTAGCTATTTCAGACCACCTGGTATAGCGTCACTGATTGTCGAGAAATCCGAAGTGTGTACATTTCTTGAAACAAATATGGCGCAATTGCCTCTATCGAGAAAGGGCGGTCCCTCTAAGTACTGTCGTGTGGCATTAAAGCCACCATCAAGGGGGTGTTTGATTGGTAATACTTCTGAAAACAGCAGACTTGGCAGACACAGAATGTGTGTTTGCTTGGCTCCTAAATTCCGAAAACGGCAGCTTGGCAGGTTTTGAGGGCCTGACGAACTTTCTGCTCCTACAAGCAGAAGGCTTTCCAGTCTTCAAGGCGACTCTCGCTTTCATTTGCGAAACTCTGAAAACGAGGCAAACTCGCTCGAGTTGCTACGGTAATTGGTAACTTTACTTTTTGTTGCCAAGCCTAGGCTCGTAATCGCGTTTTTCAACTGGAACCTCATTTTCATCAGGATGAAGCTGAAAAAATGATATAGAGGCGCATTCATTGGAAACATGCCGTTTTGAAGAATTTTATCTTTGCCTGAGATACGTATTTCCGTCTGTGCAAAGTCTGCCGCCTTCAAAATTTGGTAGGTTTTGAGTAAAAGATCACATACATCCCAGTGTTGTGTGCATTCAGAAATTCTACATGATTTATCAAACATTGCTTGATTCCGATTCTTTCGGACAACAGATAAAAGGGTTCATTTCATAGATCATTTCTAAATAGATGACAACTTGTGAAATCATGATTATGATAATGATTATGGTGACTGGTATCCACAATACAATCAGTAGGGCAAGCAAGAGGCCAAGGCAAGAGCCTTGGGGGACGCCTTGGGGGGGCAATTAGAATCTGTATAAAGCTAGCCTACATTCTTTTGCTCTTCTGCTGCAATTTCGAATTCATGTAGACAAACGTGAGGCTTTTTAATAAGTTCTAGGACAAAAGAAGAGAGGGCCAAAATGAAAGACGCGAAGAGCCCCATAGTCAGTATTCTTGATACGATTTAATCAAGAGTAGTTCAAAAGGTTACTATAAGTTCTTGTAGCGTTATGCCGCAATCTCAAATTAATCATGGAACGCGTAAGCATTTTCGAACAAAAATCACTTGGAAAAAACATGAACAAGCTGAGGAAAAAACCCTGGGCAGCCTCGTAGTCAATTTTTCAATTATGAGTTCATCCATGGGAATTAGTCTGAAAGTAAAGTTAGTTTACATACTTGTAATATTCAGCCGCGATTTCGAATTCACCCAGAAGTATGTGCAAATTTCCAAGATTACAACCAGCAGAAAAGAGTGAGCCAAGATTGGAGCCCTGTTGCACACCAAAATCCATTATTAAATAACTGCCTGTTATTTGAAACAGATGTGACATAAATTTTGATTACGTACTTGTAATATTCTGCTGCAATTTCGAATTCCCCTAGAAAGACATGTGCATTGCCAAGATTACTAAAAGCTCGACGTTCCGCAGCATAATCACCGAACTGTCTTGCAATCAGCAAACGCTACAAGAAAAACTGAGCTATGATTAATAATTTAGAAGGAATAAACTGCGAAGTTATCTCAACATGATCCGTTATTTCATAAAATTCAGCTTTTTATCTACTTGTGGGGTCATTTGTAGTCGCTATTTCCCATCAATGGTCACAGGAAACTGCAAACATTCAAATACTAAATATTTTTATCTGCTCTCAGGTCATGTGCTCGCTATTTAAAACAAAAAATCAAGACAAAGCAAGCAAGACGATGTAAAAAATCAGTAATAGCACAACTTCACGCGATAACAACGGCAGTTTTTGATGCAATAACATCCTTACTTTTGATTTAAACATGCTCCAGAGAACAGTAAACAATTCGTGGTTTCTCTTGTACGATTTAACAGTTTCCTCTCTGGTTACAGTTATTCTTTTACATGAGTTAGAGGGACTGGGTCATAAAACCTATATTTATAAATATCTCTACAATCTATATTGTTGCCCACACGCAGCCATTGTGTTCTGCACAGATTTTGGAAGATGGGGTGAATCCACACTGAAGTTACTTCTGAACATCCACCAATATCTCTACAAATAACATACCTAATGAACGTTTCGTTTAATTCTTTACGAAATTCAAAAGTCCATCTTCATGATGACACCTTCATATTGAGAAACGTAGTGGAAAATCTCTGTGATATGGCCTATCAAAATACTGAAGAATGGTGTTTTCGAAAGAACTTTGTTTACAACACGTGACCCAGGCCCTTTAACAGTTTTCTTTCCACGGATTATAGAGTCCAATGTTACATTTGTTATTATTATTATTATTACTATTATTATTATTATTATTATTATTATTATTATTATTATTATTATTATTATTATTAATTTCTTTATAGTAGGTATTTAAATGAATAGCAAAATTACAGCTAATTGAAGACTACTAAAACTAATAAAGTTAATATAATAAAACAAATAAATAAAGAATACTTGTTGTTGGTTCATTATGATGAACCCAGTATGTAAGGCTATTGCAAACAGTAAAAAGTAAACAATAAACAATAAACAACGATTAAGCATCACCAACATTGTGCAAGTGTCAGTTTTAGGAAATCGCTAGACCGGGGAAAGTGACACAACACCTGAAATAATTGCGGCAAGCGCAGGAAAAGCAAAGCTGCGAAGGAAAACATCGACTGAAGGCATAGATCTTTCCTAACACTAATATTTGCACGAATAAATGAAGAAAAAAGGGAATCTTACTAACAATAGATAAACTTGCACCTGCAATCACAGAAAATCGTAAAATATAACCTAAAAACTTAGACGACTAACTACGTTGTTGTGCAAGCAAAACGGGAAAGTTAGGAACACAAAGGCATTTTCATCAAACGACAAAGAACTGATCTGCAACATCGCTTCTATTAATCTTGTGGAGTGGCAGA
Organism: Aurelia sp. 4 Dawson et al 2005; assembly: GCA_964019985.1. Taxonomy (NCBI): domain Eukaryota; kingdom Metazoa; phylum Cnidaria; class Scyphozoa; order Semaeostomeae; family Ulmaridae; genus Aurelia; species Aurelia sp. 4 Dawson et al 2005. The sequence continues at coordinate 22,167,102 of OZ026498.1, read as the reverse complement.
TTTCAGCCAAGAAAGTATCAACATTTAATTTAAACGTAACAGCTAACGAACAAGATATTTACAATAAGATTGCTTTGATTTAGGGAGCAGTAATTTTGTTACACGTTTACGTCTTCGATTCACCCGGCAGAGCAAATAGTATTGGTTTTATCGCCAGTTCACCGCCAAGAGATATTCTTATAATGTAATGGATTATCACACAACCGCCTTAGCTGGGAGCTGCGGAGGAGGAGAATACTTGTTCGTGCTCATCAAATTCGCAAATGACTAATTATCACATTATAAAAACTGAGAAAGTACTTAATAAGTTAGATAGACGTAGTTAGCTGAGCGCTTTTACACCATAATGACACGGAAAATGTCGAAACCTAGAATATCATTTGCATAATACAGTCGACAACCAAGGGTCAACAACTGTGAGATGTGCAAGAACGGACGTGCTATGGAAAAGATGAGATGACTTAGGATGATAAGCTTGCTTCTAAATTATGAAACAAAGAAAGAACAGCGAAACGACGTCAAAATACATTTAGCAAAATGAACTTGCCCCAACGACCAGGGAGTAGTGCCAAAAGATCGAAGAGGGAACTTAATGAGATTCAAAAGTGGGAACTTCTTCAGGCTCACCCGATACACAATCTAAAAATGTAAATTCAAAGCCTGGCTTTCATGAAATCGTCATTCATTGCCGATCATTGTCTTCCGCATTGCCGATCACCGCCGATGCTATTAGCAGGTTTCATGATCGAGTTTGGATGATTTTCCAAATGAGAGTATTTTTGTAGGGCCGCCTGGTATAAAGTATGGCAAAATAAAATTTATAGCTAAAAGTCTGGATCTCCTCATAAGCATTCAATCAAACGCAAGCACAATAATTATTTAAAGCACATACATTATATTAGCAATTCGCGGGTTGAGTGGCCGAGTGGCTTATACAGTCTTCGTCAGGTGACCGAAGTTAAGCTCGGTCGAGAGAGGTCAAACTCAGGATGGGTGACCTCGGAGCCCCGATCTCACAAATTATCTCGTCTTTCTTCGGACAGAACGGACGTTAACTAGGGGTCCCATGCCTGGATGAGGCATGCTCTGTGGGCCCTCATTAGCTTTCAGTAGCTAGAAGTCTAGACAAGCCCACTAAAAATAATTGAAAACGGACAAAGAAACAATTTGTTAATACAACAAAGAAATCTGGAGTGGAATTGCAATGAAAATTCAGCCTCAATCCTGTGCTTTGAGGTAAACAATAGAGAGAATTGTATTGCATGAACCAATCAGGTACACGACATATGCCCTTTAAAAGACCGCCATTTTCGTAAAGCCTCCTGTCACTGAGTCTCGTTTCTCTGATCTTTTGTTCATATGTAGCTTTTCGTAATTGTATATTTTGTTGCATTTTAGGTTACTATTCTTCATGTGAATGGCCCTGGGGTAGTAATGATCTTTTGCTCCTCGTGGTATTGTTTTTGTAGTATTGTATGGTAGCTCGTTCATAGTTGTAGGTAATTCGTAGGTTGTAAATTCATTCATTGAATCCATATAAAAAAATCGACGCAGATGCTAAGTTTATCATTTGATTTGAAAAAGCTTCCTCCGACTTTGTTAAAATCTGTCCAAACATTTTTCATCGTAATATTTTGATCAGAAACTTTTCACTGTTAATGAATGACTGCTGGTTGTATTTTAGAAGGCTTGAGGATATTTTCTATCTGAGATTTTTGAAAACGTGTTAGCCATAAATTTAGATATTCCTTCTGTCCATTGTGTAATCTTTGCTGAATATGAAACACAATAGAAGCTTTCATCAACAAATTCCTGAAAATTAGATCTTAGAATTTCCAATAAATTATCAGAATCACTCTGCACTGTTTGACTTTTGCGTTAAAATTCATAACGACTTAAAAATAGATTGATTTTGCAGGCATTTGTTCCCATCAAAAAGATAATGTTAGCCCCATTTTAATAAAAACTGAATGGGAGGAGTGTGGGCATGGTCTTGTTCCCCATCGTATCGTTTTTATTGTGCTTCATAGTATGTAGATCGTTTGTAGTGTCTCTAGCAATTCGCCATCGTAAACTGTTTACATTGAGGACCGACACCATTTAATCGCTGTAAAAAGGTGGGTGCAAACTTCCATGAGTCATTTCTTTTGATGGAATGGTTTGAAAGAAACTTTTACCTTGTTTCATCACCCTATGGTCAGGGCAGCAACTCTGTAATACCACCTGATTGGCTGAATACGATGCCCCCTAATTATGTAATAACTCAGCTTCGAATTCGAAACAGAGATCAGTGCTGCGAATGCGAACACATAGAGAAACAATAGACCATTTCGACAATTAAAATCGGAGACTGGGGAGAGCGGTTTGTTCTGGTAAATGGCGGATGCAGTTCTGATAAATGGCTGCCGCGTAGTTAGGCCGTAGGCTCGTGACGTAAGTCCCTCTAACTTTCGCTTGTTGTTGTTGTTGTTGTTATCGCTTCAGCCTGTTGTAGCGACAAATCTGCAGGGGGAGCGAAACAAGAGAATTTTGGAATGAGTCTAGTTGGGCCGTTGAAGTAAACATTGAGTTTTGCAACCTGTGGAGACGATCGCTACAGCATCGGCCCTGTTTTAGAATTCAGTTTTGAAATATCAGTTTTGACGTACGTTCAACCGTCAGATTAAGAAAATTCGAATTATGTTCGAACTTCTTCGTCGCGTCAATTTAATCGAATTCAACAAGGATAGGTATTCGAAGCTAAAAACTTCAGTTGAAATCCATTCGCTTGAAAATCGAAGTTACAGTAAGCTGCCTTATTCTAAATACTTCAAATGCATCATGTATTTCGTCAAGATGCGGAAAGGGCTTAAACTCGAAGCAAGCATTGCTGTTTGCAGTACTGAAATAAAGGCTGAAAAGGAAATCAGTTGAGGTAAATTACACGTTTGTCTGTATTTTGCATGGACAGCTATTTCACTAAATCCTAAGACAGCTGCAATGCTGCGTTTTTATGCAGTAGCGACTGCCATGTTTACATTGTTCACTTCAACGGGCTCACTCCGCGGCAGCCATTTACCAGAACTGCATCCGCCATTTACCAGAACAAACCGCTCTCCCCAGTCTCCAATTTTACTTGTCGAAATGGTCTATTTCGAACACCAAAAAGTGGTTTCGTCAGCAATGGCTTCATGCTAGGCCAACGACGATTTTTGCTTTAAAATCACAGCTTTACTTTGTTAAACGAACGGCCTTCACCCTGGTCCGGACCATGGCATAATAAACCTTTTAATAACTGTTTCCCTCGGGCAATACAGAAAATATTGGACTTTCCAGGAAATCTTCAGCTAGTTTCGAAATTAAAGAATATTTCATATTTTAACTCATTTTTGGTAGCCTGAGATACATTTTTGGGCGCGACTTATTCAAAGTACTAAATCCGAAACCACAAGAGTGACAGAAACATTACGATGGTTTCAAGCATTTTGCGAAACTTTTCTTGAATTCTTTAAGAAAAATGAAAATACTGTAATTCTGAAAATACTCAAGATTTCAGAAATAAAGGTTCAACCGTAGAATTATAGGGAAATAACTAAAGTTCCGTTGAAGCCATTTATATCCAATAAATAGGTAATAGAATTTTACCCCTACATTTTGAAAGATTTTGAAACCTATGGTGAATTACAGAGCAGAAACTGCGCACCCATGTGCGTGCGTTAACTTGTAACTATTGAGCCCCCCTCCCCCCATAGCTCCTTGCAACAGATCTCAAATTTCAACAACGCTAGCTACTTTGTTCCTTGATTTATCATTTCAAAAAACTTATCGATCGAAACACTTCCTGAACTCAGATTGTTCGATGACGTCATTTTACGCAGTTAGTGCTCTGTCATGCTGAATTTATGTATAACGGGAGAGTATAATATGCACTCTTTTGAAAGACCGGTATAGTCCCTAAATCTATAAAGAATAACATTTTGCAATATCTGGTTAAAAGGCTAAGATGTCAAATTATTTTAAGAAATTCCCAAGGTACTCCGTCCAGATTTTACAAGGGATCTTTAAAAACGTGTTGAAATCATGCGCAAATTTCCCGAATATCATTACTTCACAGCAATGACCTGAATTCCCTTTTGCACGTGCTAATCATCTCGGGTTGACGAAAAGGCCCGGGGGGGGGGGTAACTTGAGTTTCCAAGATACGGGGTTGTGCCATTCAAATCGTAAAAGTACCACCCATAAATCCGGAAAACTTTCTCAAAAGTATACCCATAAATCCGCAGAAACATCTCAAAGTATACCCATAAATCTGGAGAATTTCTGAAAATCATAACCATAAATCCGGGAATGCCAAAACAGCTCACCAATAACTGAATTCTGATAGAAAACTATACCCATAAATCCGGAAGATGCAACAAATTGTTGAAAACCATACCCATAAATCCGGAAACTATCATGAAAAAGGTACCCTAAAAAATGGCACAACCCCGTACCATAGACAAGTTAAGTTACCCCCCCGGGCGAAAAGGTCTTTCTCCTGATGAATGCACGTAAGTGGCATTAATGCTAAGAGGGAAAAGCAAAGAAACTTTGCACACTCTTCCATACTCCTTTGGGCAGGTTTCTGAAAGGGGCTTCTGCAGAAAATCTCCTGTCTCGACGGGAGGGAATTGTCGATTAAAGCCGGGTGAAGTTCGGAATATGTGGCCTGTTCATATGGAGGAAGTTTCCCGGAATCTTCCCGTTTCACCGGGAAAAGCGTTTAGCCGACGTAATATTCTTTGACCCTTCACATAAGAAAAGTTTCCCCGGGGCACCAGGATAAAGAACAATAGCGCTTTGTATCTGCCGCCAAAGGATTAGCCATAAACAAAAGAGATTTCCCCGCCTAGCCAGGAAAATGTGCTCCTATGGGAAAACATTTCCTCGGCTAGGCGAGGTCCCGGTAGAATTCAAGCGAGATCTCGGCTCGGCTAGCCGGGAAAATGTTTTCTCATGTGAACGCTTTTGATATTTCACGTGATAAAGCTATATGAGGCGAGACCTTGGCAGGGCTTTTTCCCCGGTGAAACGGTGAAATGCCGAGGAAACTTTCTTCATATGCACATATCGGGAATAAAAAAAGATAGTTTTCAATATCATTGCTTTCATATTCAGGGAGCAGTATTTTTCATACGCCGGGTCGAAGGAAGACGAAATGAAAAGATCTAACCTCTTCATGGTACTGCACCGCTTTGTCAAAATTCCCCAATAAATAATGCGTATTTCCAAGGTTTCCAAAAGCTCGTCCTTCCGCAGCTCTGTCTCCAAGTTCACGAACAAGAACCAAATTTGCCCTAAGTTAAAGATATCACAACATGTATTAACAGCACAAGAAGACGAGTGTCAAAGTTGACACGAGGAAACAGAAAATCATAAAACGAGTTCTAACCAATGTGAGACAATTATTTGGAATGGCTTTTGTATTCTGCAAAGTATACATCGTTGAAATTACAGGATGCATCATAATGATTCAAATCATACATTCGAAATCAACACATTTTGACAACTTTTAAAGGGCTTCTTCGCCAAATTTTTATCAAAATGGAGATCTTGAAGATTTTTCAAGGCAACATCTTGAAAGAACTTTAATTTTTACGCAAAACGAAAGCGTTATTTAGAAGATGAATAATTGTTAGTACCATCTTCGAAGAAAAATTATGAGGGCTTCTTCTTGACTCGTGTCTTAAGATAGATGTTTGTACTAGAGGAAGAAACCAAACGTTCATATTGCTTACGACAGCTCGGGTATAGGTTGATGTATTGGTTTTTGACGGTTAAATTTTGGCGGCTTGCGTGAAGCGACCAAACATACTGCAGAACACAAAATGGATAACGTGCCTAAAACAATGGTGTTTACATATTTGTTTCCAATTTGGTGGAAAAGTTCCTTTCATTTATGTGTCGAAAAAGAATGACTAAAAATTCACTTACTCATAAAATTCTACAGCTCTCTCTAGAGCAAATCGGACTTCTTCAGGGAAATCTCCTGGATCCCTGTGCCTGCTTCGTCCTAGGTGTTTTCCCTTAGCATGGTAAACATTACCAAGATTGTACAACGCACGTGCTTCACCAACCTAGAAGCAGAATAACAGGCCTTAATCAGTGCTTTCCAAGGACCGAGATACAGGAGGGGCCAGGGGGGCCATGGCTCCCTCAAAAATTTTCAGTGGTTGCTGTAGTATATGTGCTACTTAGTATTTCAGAACATCAGATAAATACTCTGTGTTCTTATTTAATATGTCTCATTCACTTTGTTACCCTCAGTTAGTCTAGGAAGTTCTTTTTCGCGTACTTTAAAGAACAAACTTGTCGTACACCAGAAAAATTTGAGGTTGTAACTGCAGTATTTTGGGTAAATTAGGCTTTTTTGCTTTTTGGGCAATGAATGTTTACGATTTCCATCCCAAGGTTAATTCATCTGTAAAGTCAATCTGCATCTGAAGAACAAAAATTAGCGTCGTTTTAAGCCAACCCTGAAGGGTTTGGTTACAGATTTTTCCGGGGGAATGCTCGCGGCCATTTAACGGTTCTGGTTTGCTTCGCTCGCCACCCAATTTGCTCGTGGCCCCCTCAAGCAAAAAATTGTATCTCGGTCCTTGGTGATTTCTATGTTTCAAATAAGTGATGATGATGATGGTGATGATGATGATGATGATGATGATGATGATGATGGTGATGATATGGTTGTTTGGGTCTTATGTCTAAAAGCCTGATGCCAGTGCCAGGGGCATGGGGAGGAAGGGGTCAGGGGGTCAGAAACCTAGGGCCCACAGCTATGGGGGCCAATTAAATAATAACTTGTTTTTTCCAAAATATGCTATAGATCAGGTCTCTTGATCAGGATTGGAAAATGGACCTCAATAACTTCTCAAACTTTCATAATATATCAAAATAAAGAAGAGACAGAAAGAGTAACAGTCAAATAAGCAGTCTAAACCATTGAAATGTACTGGTTGAGCTGGAAAAAACTTTCGCATTTTAAAATTCATGGTACCAATGGATATGAATGATTATCAAAATCTATTGCAAAGAACAGTGACCACAAAATTTCAAATTTCACAAAAACTTAACTCCACATCACGTAATTCTTTGGTTCCAAATGCCTGAAAAGGCACCTGGAACATTTGATCAAATTTTCTTACCCAGTAGAATGTTTGAATGTGCACAACAGTGATGAAGCTCCTCCATCACTCAACTAAACCTTTGGTGCAAAAATGAATGAAAATATCACATGATCAAGACGCTCTTGTAGAGAGGAAAAATCAACAGCCGGAGGGAGGGGGGCAACTTCAATAGGTGGGTGATGGAGGTGTGCCATTTTTACATTCGGAAATCACACCATAAAATTCCCAAAATTTACAAGACAGTCAAATTATATTCCTGAAAAAAATTGTGACAGCAATCCAAAACTTTAACCAAGTATTTGAAATTTGATCAAAATCAATACCCTAAAGTTATTATTTGAAAATTACAGCCCAAAATTCATGTTTACTCGTGATTTTACCAAAAATGACACCCTGAAATCTACTTCCTGTCCAAAAAAGCACCTCAGAAATCGCACATCCCATACCAGCATTCATGGTAATTATCCCCCCCTGGGGAATCAACAAAATGTGTTGAAGCTTTTTGTAGGTTGATGGTTTTGTAGAATGGCTACAGGTCAATTACCAACAACCCCTAGGAAGAAGTTCAGCTTACAACAAGCTTGTGTGAGCTTGGCAGAAGAATGATTTTGCTTGAAGGAGCTTGAAATGAGTATGTTGACAAAATCTTGGCCAGAATGCAGGTACAATTAGAACTGAATCAAAATTGACAATAATCCCATGCTAAAATTATTCTCAAACATGCTACAATCAAGCTTGATTAAGTTTGCCTTCCACTTCAGAAGAAGCATGCTACAAATTAGTGAAAGCAGGTGCAAAATTCTAACTTAAATCTAGCTGTCTAACAAACTCACATCATCCTCAAAATAAGTAAGTATCAGGCTTGAAGCATGCTCCAAACATACTCAATATCTTGCAAAGAAAATACCTTCAAATAAAAAATATCTTTTCAAAAACATGTTGATGCATCTATCATAAGAAATAACATGCATATCAAAATAACAAGATTGACTTGCAGCAAAATTGGAGCTCTTCATCCATTATTTAGTGACGATACAACGACCAGGAATCACAATTTTTGCAAACTAAGACTAAAAATGCAATTCTTGAGAAAAGTATTTAGAAACACAGTTGCTTGACAGCATGAGTGCAATCCAAATGATAATTTTCTGCTACATTTACAAAATCTCTGCTGCAGCATCTGGTTAGCTAGGAAGAGGATTTCCTTCAAACACAAACTTATTGTATGTAATTATGTTTCTTTTGATACTGTGAAATGCTTGAAAAACCATCTGCACCTGAGCTTGATAATGCAAGCACTAATGATGCATCTTAGCGAAGATATCAGGATTCAATGGACAGTTCTCCTGACAACTTTTTCCTTCAATCAAGCTTTTGTTTTGAAATGGTTCCTGGCCAGAATTTTTTCCTGTTTTATAGCATGTCATGTCAAAAACCACTGCAGAAATTCAGAGACTCAGAGAGAACTTATACCAATTATTGCTAAAACACTATGCATGAGTACCATGACAGGAAAAAGGACACTCCTCAAATGAAATAAGATTTAAGTAAATTCAAAATGAAGAAAGAGTAGGTCTGTCTCAGTAATCAGCAAATATAAACATGTGGTTTTTCTTTTTATGTTTTCTTCATTGAAATCAAATCAAATATTTGCAAACTATAACTTACAATTTGAATGTTGTGAGTTTGTTTTAAATCAGACTTCATTATGATGAAGAAGAAACTTTTAATAAGAGATTATATTTCAATAAGAATATATTCCACTGACATGCATACCAACTAAAACACTCATCTGACATGTTGATAAAGAAATGCAGCTCTTGTTAGGCTAATTTTCCTCAAGCAAAACCCTTCAGACACCATAATTCCTATCTTTACTGGGTGACCCAGGTAAAACTGAACCAAGAAAACGCTTTATGCACCAAACATTAAACAATTAGATTCAGTGATTCAAATGTTGTTTGGTAGCTAAAGTTTTATACTACAGGTATATCCCAGCTATTTTTGCCACTTTTATCAACATGGCAAATTGGCAAAGATAAGGATTTAGTCAGACAGGCAGTTCTAAAATCCATTAGAATTAATCAAAACCACTGAATTGACAAGTAGGAGGCACTAACTAATGCATCTGCACTAACTCAGGAACAGGCAGGTACAAAATGAAATTCCCATTAAGTGTAACAATCCTCATTAAAGGGGCCACAATGCAAGCTGAGTTGTATAAAGCTTTATTCACCCCCTTCTCCGCTTCTATTAAGACCATCCCTTCCAAGCCAAAATTTCAAATAAGCCCCCCTCTCTATCACGCCCCACCCACTTACATAAAATTCCAGAATTTAGCAAAAATTTACCATTTATTTAGCTAAATGAGTTTGTATGTTAGGTTTGATATGCTTTGGGATAAAAATTTGTCAAATTTATGATTTGACCAATAAGATTGTACACTGAATTGACAAAATATGGCATGAAAGAAGTGCTAAGATCCTTCTCATTTGATTTGCTGAATAAAGACCCCTTACTGCTTCATTCGCAATTGGCAAATCGCATGCTATCCTTTGTTTGAAATTCGCATGCGAACATTTGCAAAATGTGATTTTGAACTGTTCGCAATGTTTGATTTCTTGCAAAAGTTTGCATTCAAACCACTGTCCTGGATTAAAGGCTGCCAATTAGAAAACAACTTTACAAAACAAGAGACAAATGCCACACACTTATCAAAAGGAGACAGGTTCCATTGGCTGAATAGACAACTGAAATCTGTGTGTAATGAATTCGCAAATCGCATTCATTATGTGAATTGCTACTAAAGCGGAAATGGGCCTTAACCTCCCCTTAGGAGTGCCAAAAATGAAATAAGCCCCCTAAAGAGCTTTCATGGCACTCCCATGATAATAAGTTCCTTGTATCATTGCACTGCAGCTGTTGAAAATCAATCCTTTTTTAGACAAATTGCAATGGGTTTTGCAGTAGACCTGCTACATTTTGCCATGCCTTTCCTTCATCAAATGCAGCTCCTCCACAGCAGCTACGCCAATGGGTCACATTTGATGGGACACCCTGTGGTTGTCTTCACTATAATTTTTGTGTGTTATAAGTGACAAGTATATAATGCATTTACGGCTGTCTACAGCACAGTACATGGCTTTCTTGCCTTAAGAATTCCTACTCATAAAAATTTACAGTCTTTTCATGTGGGTCAAGAATTCTCATCTAAAAGGGGGTGCTCTCTCCTCAATTAGCTTTGCTGCTGAGATAGTTCCTCCTTAAAGGTCAGATAAAGGCAAAAGACATTTTTATTGATTTCGATCATTTACGGCCTGGAGATTTCAAAATTTCAAACGAAATTTCGATATGAGTTCTGGAACCTATCGAAATCGCCTGTCGAATTCCGTTTTTCAGTCAAATTTTCCAAAAAAACCGCGCGAGCAAAAGAGCCTGGATCTAGCAGATGCGTGACGTGGAATGAGTCGATCGAGTCATTGCAAAGCTGTGAGGGAATGGAGGAGTCTGTTTGCACTCACCGGTTGTCAAGTCACGAAAGTTAGAAATGACTACTTATTTTAACTATCTCAAACAAAAAACGCCGAGAAAGTAGGTAGTTTATCGTCGTAGCACGTCAGCTTGTGCAGAGAAGAATATATATTCCGAACTTTGGCGCAGACAGACTTGTCGCAGCAGTGAGCTGTGGACTGACTTGGAGAGGAAACCCGTACGACTTGCAACAACGAAAACATTGGGGGTCTGCACAAGATATTTCAATCCTAACGACTTTAAACATTCATTGGCTGCTACAAGTGCATTAGCTGGCTTCCAGAGCACCTTTCTGAGAACTCTTCGACGTGCAAAACATGAAATTATAGTTGAAATCGAATGATGCACTCACCCACTCTTCGAACATGATGACATCGGATTTTGCCATATCAGGACTAGGCCATGTTATCACATTCATGGATAAGGTAAGGGCAAGTTCTTTCTCCACATTTATATTTCCTTTTCTTCGATAGCTCTTTGGTTCTTTGCAAACTTTTTAGGTGGCCAGTGGTGCCTCTTACAATATATTTTGTATTTACAGACTATTCGTGAAGCCACACAAATGTGCCTTCGATAGGCTCTTGTCGGTCTAATGAGGAGGAAGAATCCCAACACTGGGGAGATCAAGGCTTGTTTTTCCGTAGTCTTTTGAAACAACACAATAGTTAAATGTTTGATCAATACCTTGGTTTGACCCAGCCATTCACAGCTAAAGACAATCAATATTCAATTACTAATTTGCATTAGAATAATTCAAATGATGTTTTTATGTTTCCATTTCAGAGTCGGTCCCACTTGAGGAGAGCAGAACACAGGAAGCTTGGTCTGACTGTGTTCAATTCATTCTTCTGCATCGAGGGAAAACTATGAGGGTGTGGAGCTCAATACTCGACCTTTGGAAATATCAGAGAAGCTATTGGCCGCCATCCAAAATTTATTTTGTTTACTGTTCGATGTGTATCTGCCACGCGGCGTGTGTTCTTCACGGTTACTTCTTCAAGTGCCTTGGGCCTCTCAAGTGACGGATTTCTTATGACTCATTCCACGTCATGACTTAGCTAGTTCCAGGCCTCTATCATCACGCGGTTTTTTGAAGGAGTGCCCTTTTTCAAAACCCCCAAACTTATCCTTTTGCATCGCAAAGCTGAAAAATTTTATTGCCATCGGATTCCCCATAGTTTGAAATTATGAATATAAAAAAATCGCATTTGCCTTTATCTGACCTTTAAGAATTCCCCCTTCATACAGATCCTTTAGTGTCCTGTATCTGTGTTTTATTTACAGTATATGGGTATCTTCTGATTTACATATTATATTTGTTGTGAGTACAGATCAATTTTAGAGTGTTTGTTTGCAGTGGGATTTAAAATGAATGAATGAACTGAACTCATCACAATGCAAAGAATTCAGTCATGCTCATATGTACAATGGCTGTACCATACAATATTAACTGACATCTGGGATTTCTCCCACACAACACAAAGAATCTGATCAAAAGGAACATCTAGTCAATGAATAAGAATGACAGGATATGTATATACTGATGTTGTAAAAATGTTGCTGATAATACTGAAACGTTGATTCAGATTTCACTGACCTTCAGTTTTTGCTTCTGTTACACAATTTCTTGAAACTAGTGCAGTACTACGCTTTTAGAAAATGTTTCATCTGTTTTCCTTGGATGAGCATGTCAAGAGAAATTTGAGGTCCTAGCATTTCATGAGACACCTTGATTTGAAATGTTTTTGTTGATAAGAAAACTTTTATTACATTGGTTATCAAACCCATTGGTTATAAATTTCCCATTGTGTTCATTTAAAAAAAAGCCCAAAGATCGAAGGATGAGGCAAGCGACGACAATCATTATAAATTTATTCATCATTCATCAGAAAGACATATCCAGTTGAAGTATCAGACTCAGACAAATCCAGTTTGACAAATCCATTATAAATTAAATAAAACTAAGACATAATCAGTGGTAGGTTTCAAACCATACTTAAGCGGAGTGAGTGGCCGAGCGGCTTATACAGTCTTCGTCAGGTGACTGAAGTTAAGCTTGGTCGAGTGAGGTCAGATTTCGGATGGGTGACCACTGAGGCCTGACCTCGCAACTCACCTCACCATCCTTTGGAAGGGATGTTAAACTAGGGGTCCCGTGCCTGGATGCGGCATGCACAGTGGGCCTAAATTAGCTTTCAGTAGCTAGAAATCCTGACAAGCCCACTCAAAACAAATTGAAAACAAAACAAACAAACCCAATACTGACCACACTCTGAACTAAGATGAGAAATGACCTGGATTAATTTGCTGGTCATGTGTAAACAAAGTTGAAAAGATTTCTTACTTTTGAGGATCAAGAGCATTAGCTTCCTTGGCAACATGTCTACCTTAACTAATATCCATTAATGTACCACCAAGGGGGGATAGGATGGCAGCAGCCCTCCTATGTTACAATAGCTATAAAAATTAACCTTCTTTGTGCATAAATCCATCTTAAGTCAGGCAAAACTTAGTGTGAACAATCAAACTTTGATTGGGCAGTCCCTTGTAGATTTAATCTCCTCAAACATTAATATACTGTACTGATGTCATATTCTGTATCCAATCTAATGAGAAGCAAAATAGGGTACCTTCATCCAGCCATCCTGCACCTGTTTTCTAGAACATTCTGTATCCTGTTGCTGTATTTTGCAATTTCTTATCTTTCTCCCCCCGCTATACCATATTCGGCTAGCCAGAAATCTCATATCCTGCATCCCGCCAATCAAAAAAGGCTATCCAACCATCCTGCTAAGCCTATTGGGCAACCTAATCTAATATCATATTGGATAAACATTTCTGATTCAAAAGAATGCTATAAAATCATTTGTTTTTGCTCAAACTGATGACTGGTATGTCTCTCTTAAGATGTCTTTTTAATCAAAAGCAAACACTGCACAAGGTGTGGACAAAGTTATCTGTAACAGGCCTCCAACCTATGCTATGTCAACATGTTTGTTCTCTCTGTGTTACTCCTTCAGCTCATTCGTTAGCATCTAAGTACCTACTATTGCATGTAGAAACTGAAATTTTAGCATACTTCCTGGGAGAAAAGACTTTGTCACAGGGTCACTTGACCATACATGTATGAAACATGAATGTATGTTTCAGTTTCTATACATGTCCAGCAGAGGGGGGTGGAATGTGGACAGAAAGGGTCATGATGGGACAACTTCTGGATCTAATTGTTTGAAAATAATGGAGCAGAAAAGCTAAGCAGTTACCCAGGAAAGGATTAGTTCCCATTTAGACTTAATGTGTTAAAATTTTCCAGACACATCTTCAATCAAATAAGTTGCCTAATAAGCAGCAGTCAAGAAAATTTGTATTTCCTTTTCATACCTACCCTATCATTGAGTTCTCTAGATATGTCCAAATGCCTTGTGCAACAGACAATAGCTTCGTCAAATTTCCCTAACACCTTTAACGTATTTCCAAGATTTCCACTTGCTTTAGCTTCCCCAATGCGATCTCCAAGAGTCCTTGCTAAAGTCAAATCGTGTTTATGAAATTCTAAGGCCTTCTCATACTCCTGCAGATAAAAGTAAGCATTCCCCAATTGGCTGTAAATAGCACTGAGTGTCTTTAAATCTTCAGTTCCTCTTTGGATAGCAGCTTCAAAGAAAGATACTCCCGAACGGCAGTCTCCATTTTTACACAGTCTTTCGCCTTCTAAAGCCAACTCCATGCAAGATCCTTCATCAGCGGCCATTTTCCTTCTGCATGAATGAGTTTGCAGTAAATGTCATGGTTAAGGATACGCTCCTCCACAGTTACTACTTATACTACTACTTTTTTGTGTGTTTCTTGAAAAGAAAAACAAACAAATTGGGCAAATCATTGTTAAATTTATTCATAAACATTTGTCAAGCTCCTCTGGTGTTTTTGCTAAAACGAGCGCAGAGGACATTGCTTAATGACTCTTTACAGGTTTGATAAATGTGCCTTAGTTTGCTAACTCTTCAAGCGAAACATTTTGCAAATATTAAATTGCAAGTCCATTTTTAGCTACATCGCATTCGCACCGCCGGATATCAAAAGTACATTTCATTTCATTTCATTTTCATTTTTAATTCTTTATACAGGGTAAAAACTTCAATAACGAAAGTTACTGCTTTACAGCTTGCCCTGTCAACTAAACAAAAACCTATTTACAATTTTATGTCGCAGCTAACGTATAAAAAGAAATATAGAGTAAAAGTAAAAGAATATATGGAGTCAATTTTGCGTGACAGCTTTCTTAAAAGCAGAAAAGCTACTCGTAGTTTTGGCTTCGGATCCTAATTTGTTCCAAAGCTTTGCTCCCCTGAATGAAAAGCTCTTTTGTCCAAAGGATGTTTTCAACAGCGGAAGGTTTAAATCTAGTTTGGAATTGCGTAATTCCCTGACGCATTTATCAGAGACCCTAGTAAACAGACCTTGTAGATATTCAGGTACTTCATTGTGCAATGTCTTGTGAACAATCTTAGTTGTTTCAAACTCAATCATTTGTTGAATATTTAGCCAGCCAAGTTGTTTAATTAGCGGTAATGCGGAGGCGTCATAGGGACTATTTGTGACTATCCTGGCTGCTCTGTTTTGCAGCTTTTGCACTTTTTGAAGAGCCGTAGTACCACAATTACCCCAGACAGGTAAACAATACCTGAAGTAAGGCTCTACAAGACTCTTACACATTCTTTGAATGGTGGATAATGGGAGGTATTTTTTTGAGTATTTCAGCATTCCTAAACCTCGAGCAATTTTTTTGGTAATAATACTTAAATGCTCATCCCATAGTAAGTACTGATCGATCTGAACACCTAAACCGATTAGCATGCTCTGTGTTTTTGCTACATTTAGCGATAGCTTGTTACCCTCCAACCAGTTCTTAAGGTGATCCAAGTCTTCATTGACTGAATCATTAATATTTGTAACCGAGTCCGAGGAGTAGGAGATGCTGGTATCGTCTGCATACATATTAACTTCTCCAAACTTAAGTGAGAGGGGAAGATCATTAATATATATAAGAAATAGTGAAGGCCCAAGGCAAGAACCTTGGGGAACCCCGTACTTAATTGACTCCATGCTGGAAACGTGCCCATTGACCTTGCAACACTGCTTACGATTTTGCAAGTAAGATCTGAACCAATTCAACTCTTTCCCCGCAACTCCATAAACACATAGCTTACAGCGGGGAAATTATGAAACCATACATTTTCAGCGGGGATTGAAGATATCGTGACGGGGAATAAAACCCCTTAGCTATTATTTGTAATGGAACATGAACAATTTTTGACGGGGAAGGAAAATTTTCAACGGGGAAGCAACAGAAACAAGGCGGGGAGAGTGGTTTAAATTCAAACTTAGCGGGGAAACATATTTTCCTGGCGGGTCATCCTTTTACCTTGGCGGGGCAGCGTTTCAGCGGGGTCGTTACTGGGAGGGTGTACTTGATCATACCGCCTGTCGGTCGGGCAATGCGCCGAGATTCGCTTTTTTGCTAATTACGCCCGTTTTCTACAAGACGAATTTTTTTGTGCGAAGCGATTTTTTCCAGCTCACGCGTGCACAGTGTGTTTCCGACGGGCGCAACATTTACATGCCTCCTCTTCTCTCCGCGCAAAGTGAGTTCGAGCAGTTTGTACTTTTTCGCCGTCGAAAAAATTCGCTTCGCACGAAAAATTCGCTTAGTGGAAAGGAAAACCGGCTTAATTTCTTTTTTCGTGCTTTCTTGAAATCTTAAATTGTTTCACACTTTGAAAATCATTTTTGTTGTCTTTCGACTGGTGATTTCACCTTTCATCAAAGAATTTTGTAATATATTTGCTGGTAATGGCATCAAAATTCTCATCATGCTAAGAGGCTTTTGGTTCTCTTTGTCAGGATATTTTGTTGTAAAGGGTGGTCAGGATGGATCGATGTTTCTCTTAATTAACTCAGAAATGTCTCCCGTCGGTTTCTAGCTGATGAGTTGCTATGGATACGCACAACAGAGCTGTCCCATAATTCAATTCGGAGAAAACTTGGACATCAAGCCATCGGCCTACATACCACCAGTCAGAAGGACTGGTACTGGTCAGGCTTGGGTCAGGCATTCACGAAGAAGGTACTACACTACAGTGCTTTTACTTTCATTTTCATTATTCGTTTCGATTTCATTTTCATGCTCCGCCTGCCCTGCACAAAGATCCCACGAGCAAGATTTTGAGACGTTGAAAGGGATTCGGTCGGTTGTAGGGTGGGTCAATACCGCAAAACCGTCAAAATTTGTGCTCTTACTCGTAAACCGCGAGACATTTTCTCTCACAAGCCGCAACCGTCAGTTTTCTTCAGTACGCTAAATATTCTTATAGGATAGCTGTTTCATGTAAATGAAGCAGGCATCCAAAGGCAATTTATTTGAATCTACAAACTGCGCTGTCCGTACTTTTACAGCTGTCAAAGGATCCGATAGATCGAAACTGTTTTCCAGCAGGAAGCGGGGGAAGGGGTACAGGCAAGGCTCAAGCCCCTAATTTTGATGCAAATGGTGCTATGTCACAAACGTTGATATATTGTTCTCTATTGATTCAAGAACAATTGCCCCATAATCAGCAGCTGCTACCTAAGGCCCTGTCCACTAAAAAGTTCTACGAAGTAAGCGAAAATCGTAAAACGCTCGTTTTAAATTCCGATCTTTGGCAACCGCGTAACACTTGGAAAACTATATACTGCACTGATTTTCTTGCAGAAACCGCATTCCGCATATAAACGCATTCCGCATATAAGCGCATTCCGCATATAAACGCATTCCGCATATAAACGCATTCCGCATATAAACGCATTCCGCATATAAACGCATTCCGCATATAAACGCATTCCGCATATAAACGCATTCCGCATATAAACGCATTCCGCATATAAACGCATTCCGCATATAAACGCATTCCGCATATAAACGCATTCCGCATATAAACGCATTCCGCATATAAACTTTGGCCAAATAGCTACACTAAGATAGACCCCGTTGAGAGGTTTGAACGCCCGTATGGCTTTCAACTGAGCGTCCTCATTTAGGAATTTTCAACATTTCTTTTGCTTGCGTTACATGAAATTTCTGACCCAAGATTCATCGCTTTAATTCTAGTCTATTTGCAACTTTTCATATTCTTAGTGTTAGCGATTCTAATTTTAAGGGAATGACAAATTTTAAAATCTATAAGCTATAAAGCGATTTTCACGGTCAGATCCCTTATAAATTTTCACATTTATTATCGCCATAAAATCGAAAGCACAACATACGAACTCCCTATCTTCAAGTTGCCATCGCAGAACATTTGAAAGTGATTAGTAACTGATTAGAAAGCCAAGCTCACATCGCTAAACCCAATTAAATCTGCATCCTTTGTGGAAAAGCCGGCATATTGATACAACTATCCCTTTTTGCATCCATAAATATTATATCTACGCTGCAGAGCAAAGTGTTCAAGGACAAGCCTAAGATACGAATTCATAGGAAAATCTACACAGTTCCTATCATTACATGTCGGCACCAGCTGTCCAAAATTCTCTGCAGATATGTCGCCTGAAAACAAAAAGTGAAGGTGAAGTGAAGTGAAGTCGCGCTTTTTTAGCGCCAACCGCTGGGATCGCAGAAATAGGGCAGATCTAAAGCCCGCGACCCATTGTCTTGACGCTCAAGTGGTGGGGTCCTGCCGGGTATCGAACCCACTCCACCTGACTGTTCTGGCTGCAAAGTCAGAGGATTACACCGCGGCTCCACAACACTTTCAAAAATATGGAGAATTGAGGCCATCAAATGCGCAAAGAGATGTTTACGTGAGTTACAATTCCGTTCTAGGTAGGGCAAATTCCCATACTTTCTATTGTCTACAAACATCTGCAAAAACTAAATCGTACTTTTCTCTGTCAATGCTGAATTGAATCTCCCTCAGGAGACATCTTTTCGTTTTTTAGTTATCAAGAATATGAGCAGATTAGAAATTCCACATATTTGGTGTTTTGCGAGACTGTGCGCTTCTAAATCATTATTTACATCATATCTTATTCATGAGAGATAAGGCTTAAAACAGCTAGCAATTCCATCAAAATTAAATAAGTCTACAACTAAATATTGGATAAGGATGATACTATCTTCTAAACGAATCTTCTCAAGGAATTTCTGAATCTTCAAATCTGCGTATAGACCCTTGCTAACTAAGATACTTTGCAGCCCCTAATTTCACTTTCGTATGAATCTTCTCAACGAATTTCTGAATCTTCAAATCTGCGTAAAGACCCTTGCTAACTAAGATACTTTGCAGCCCCTAATTTCACTTTCGTATGAATCTTCTCAACGAATTTCTGAATCTTCAAATCTGCGTAAAGACCCTTGCTAACCAAGCCCGGGGGGGGGATAACTTAACTTGTCTATGGTACGGGGTTGTGCCATTTTTTAGGGTACCTTTTTCATGATAGTTTCCGGATTTATGGGTATGGTTTTCAACAATTTGTTGCATCTTCCGGATTTATGGGTATTGTTTTCTATCAGAATTCATTTATTGGTGAGCTTTTTTGGCATTCCCGGATTTATGGGTATGATTTTCAGAAATTCTCCAGATTTATGGGTATACTTTTGAGAAATTTCTCCGGATTTATAGGTATACTTTTGAGAAAGTTTTCCGGATTTATGGGTGGTACTTTTACGATTTGAATGGCACAACCCCGTATCTTGGAAACTCAAGTTACCCCCCCCGGGTAACCAAGATACTTTGCGGCTCCTAATTCGACTTTCGTATGAACTCAATGACATTAAATAAATACAATAAGGCCCCGCATTTAAGAAACTACCTCTCTCGTGGTTTGAGGCTCAAGTTTCTTAAGTTCCTAATGTCTCTTCTGGAAAGTCTCAGAAAAATGAGTTAGAACAAAATGGGGTTATCTCTAGATAAATTGGCCATATCTAGCCATATGTATATCCTATCAATGATGGTGTCCAAAACATTGTGCCCCGTTTGTGTGGCTATTGTGGAGGAGCTGTATATTCAATTATCTCGGTTTTTACACAGTTGCATAGTTCAAGCTTCAACTTGGAGTTTGAGACCTTGTTTGTGTAATTCTGACAAGTGGTTGCTGATTTATGGCAGAGAAACGGCAAAATAAGTGGTTGCTTCAAAACCAGCACTTCTATTGTTCTCCAGCAATGTCAACATAAGTAAATTTTCAAAGAAAGGGTTCTAGCATCGTTTTTAAATTTTCAATACATTTTTTAAAAGGTAGAAAGTGGTTTCCTATGAACAAACAACACTGAAACCTTTTAAAGAATTTCGCAAAAATTTAATGTGACTCTAAAACCATTCCTTCGAAAACTTACTTTAATTTGACATTGCTGGAGAACAAAAGAAGTGCTATTTTTGAAGCAACCACTTACTTTACCTTTCCATTGCTATAAATCAGCCACCATTTGTCAGATTGAGCTCAAACAAGGTCTCAAACTCTACGTTGAAGCCTGACCTATGCAACAGTGTAAAAATCGAGATCACTGAATATACGGCTCCTTCACAGCAGCCACCCAAATGGAGCGCAATTTTTTTGCGACACCAAGTATAAAAATTCAACAACAGCAATATAATAAATGAATGATTTTAGTACCAAAGATAGATGAGATGGTCAAAAACACAACGTTTCGAGCAAGTACTTGATAACGAGTCGATAACGAGTGCATGCTCGAAACATCATGTTTTGAATATCACATTTATCTTTGGTACTAAAATTACTTTTATATCATATCATCGTTTAGTGCAATATGAAGGCAGAGCCAGAACTAACTTCTGTTCATTCTACTTCTAATTCAGAACGCAAAGGATCACGGTTAGAAGTGGATCTTAACTCTTACAGTTCTAATATCTCAGGCCCAAACTCGATTATCAGGCCTGGTATGAAGATTCTGAGTTGAGATAGAGGTTTTTTCAAGACCAAAGGATTTTTATTGATTTTTGATCGATTTTTCAGGAAGACGAAAAGATGTTTGCCAATGGTGTACGAGATTTGTGGGATTGAAATGCCCCTTTAGACTACCATACAACTTTCCTTCAAAGAAGGTCCTACAAAAGAGAGCTAAATCGAGTGTCCCAAAGCAGTGTATGTGTTTGAATAGAAGTCTTTGTTACAAAGTTCTTATATAATCTTTCTGATTCGCTTTCCCTTTTATGGTACCCGTTGTTGCTGCCTCACTTTATGGCTGTTTACGCCCTATTTTACACGCTCATGATTGACCTTGGGATTTGTCTGAAACGTTCTATTCAAAATAAATCATTTGTATTTGTCAAATGGACTCGTCTTAATCAATATTCATATCACTTGGATTTTGTCAAATGTCATCTTTGAAAATGATGTGCTGATTACGATGAGAACATGATTCTTTTGTAGTCGTGCTTGCCCTCCGTTTTATCCAAAGACTACGATTTCCACTTGATGTCCAATTCCTTTCTGAATTAGATAGGATCTTAACTTGCAGCCTTCGACATTGCATATCCAAATCAGCTTCGAATCAGCTGAGTAATTCACTGACAAACGCAAAATTTTGGAGGCAGCCAAAGACAGATGGTGACTGAGTTATGACACTATTGCCTATCCTAACAAAGCGATCTTTGATAGGTTGCTGTTGAAGTGTTACCCCATTATAATTAGGTTTACAGGTACGTCACAAGCCATTGCAAGGCTAGTTCTGATGAAGCAAAAGCGAAATGTTAAAGGAAGTGTCTGTATTTCAAAATCCTTATTAATCTTATATACAGTAGTAACTGAGGTTCTTAAGGCAGAACGACTATTACATTTTCTGTGTTAAGTCTACTATGCAGCTGAGTTGGCCGTGCGAGTTTGCAAATTGCAAGTTAAGTTATCATTTATATCATGATGTCCAAATAACAATCTTTGAAAATGAGCCTCCTCCGCAGGAGCAGTTCAAACAAATGCTTCTATTGGCACCCCCGATATAAATCGACATTATCATTGCAAATTGTAAACGACATCATCTAGGTTTCGGTATAAAGTTTGGATCTAGATAATTATATTTTCCTTGCTGGAGTTTAAATCCTACATAGTCACCATCTACGAAAGCAGTACTTTCTTCAATCGCAGTCATTCGATGCCAGATTGGGTGCAAATTTGGAATACCTTGAGGATTCCTGCAGAAAGAGACAAATATTATGTGAGTCTAATGTATAGACATTAAAAGCTAAAAATTATGGACGAATAGATTTCGGATCAATATTTTCGACAAAGGTTGTTCCGATGCTTTTTCTGAGAATTTCGGACGTTTTACAAAACTTTCGAAGCCTAAAAACAAGGTATTTTCGAAGTTGGTCTTCAACTTCAGTAAACTGTGCAATTTCAGTATATATACCTTTGCATAACATAAGAATCATTCATTTGAACCGATCTAGAATTTTAGAAACAAGAACAGAGAATCTTTCTTGCGTTGTTGATGTTTTTAAACATCTTTAGATTGCAATATTTGGTAGTTAATGCCAGAATGAAGCGACAATTGTCGTCACTTTCCATTAAAACAATCACTGAAGTATTGATGTTTCTCAGTTCGATTTCTATCGTGTTCAGTCGAAAAAGGATTGTATGCCTCTGCCAAGTTCTTCATTTATGGTTTGGAGAACAGTCAATCCGTTTATAATTTCACTGTTAGGGCGTCTGCAAGTATGTGCTATCCATTCATGCTAATTCTTTGTACAGAATGATGCGATGGAGTCAGTTGAATGTTTGGATGAAAGTTGCCATGTAAGTCAGGAAAAAAATCGATAAGCCGGCAGTGATGCAAAAGATTTCCGATAACACTAAGCACGAAATACCTTCAAGCCTTCAATTGATAATGTGTTAAATATCTAATAAAATTCTTCAATCACGCAGATAAAGACAAACTTTGATATTTAAATTCTGGTCTCATAGCCTTAACTTCGAGATATATCATTAATTTTGAACATGGCACATCATTCTGTTTAGCAAAGCTGAAACCAATTAAAAGATGAAAGCTTTCCGAGGTTGCGCTGCTGCTGTACAATGGAGCTGTTATCAACTTGCAAGTACGCAAGTTCTCGGTCGCAATTAAAATAAAAATTTACAGCGGCATTAGTTTGAAAAATATCAATACAAATACTGTAAAACCTTCATATAACAAACTTCCTCGCATAGGAACTTAGTCTGAAATCTTTAAATGCCGATTAGAATGAGATTCTGAGCAACGAAGAAGTGTTTTATTTTTCATAGCAGATACGCGCCTTTTGGGAATTCAAACTACATGAGTTTTGAGTCTCTATAGAGATCTGCTCTTACGTTGTACGTAGACGGTCGTGCATGCAACACGGTTTCCCCTGTGCAGTATAAAACAGGGAGTTTGAGTAAATAACTTAGACATTTGGCATACTCGTGCTGAGTGGTTGCAAATTGAATCTCCCACCCATCCTCGTCTTTCACATCTTTCATGTTTGATCTTCTTTCCTTGCAGATGGATCTGGTACGATTTTTCTAACATGGACGAGGGGACTGTTTTGGCTGGGAAAATGCACACATTCAACGAATAATGTTATTTCCAATGAAAAATCCTTGAAGTAACAATTTCTTTTAACAAAAGTACGAAAGGGCTTTCAAATTGAATTTAAGCACAAAACGGCAGCAACATTCTCGTTTTATTTGTAGTATTTGTACCGGGTGTCTGAAAAAGAAGCACTGCCATTTGCACAATGGATAGCATAGGGTTCAAGTCTTTGGAAAACTTGAAAATTAAATGTGTAAAATGTTATTACCTAATTCTTTAAACTGAATAGATCGAAGAGAACTTCAGGTCGTTCGCCATAATTACATAGAGAGCATATTTGATATCACCAATATTTTAAGCATTACAGCATTTTTAAGGTTTTTACTAGTTTTTAAGTTGTGAAATCATCAAATTGCCAAATCGTAAACCATAAAATCTACAGATTTCTCCTTGCTACAGTTTTGTAAATCCTTCAAACACTGACTATTTCTTGTATTGGTCATTTTGACTTTCCTCAATCACTTTACATTTTATGGGGCTTGTACTGTTTGTCCAAGCTTCAGACACATCTTCTGGTGCAATAATTCATAAAAATTCAGAATGCTATGATTCCGAAAATAATGATCACATCAAAGAGCTCTTTCTGGAATTATAGCGAACGACCTAAAGTTCCCTTCGAATAATTCAGTTGAAAGAATTAGGCAATAACATTTTACACATTTGATTTCACAGTTTTCCAAAGATTCGACCCCTATGCTACTATAAATAGCACATCTGGCATACTACAGTTTCCATGATAATGTTAGGGTGCTTCATTGATCATCTGCAAGAATGTGGGGGAGGGGGTTGGTCTTCTTTGTGAGACGCCCGTTTCAGTTGTTGTTTTCATTGAAATATCAGGAAATATATTTTGTCATTGCTGTACGTGGCTGTCGTACTTAAAACCAGGGGTGGCGCCAGAAATCTTCCGACAGAGGGGCTGGAGCTTCCAACAAGGTGACTGAAATGGCTGAAAACGCAGTTTACGTATGTCTTTGCCAAATTTCCTCCGACAGGAATCCAAAATTTCCTCCGAAAGGGGGCTAGCCCTCTCCTGGCGCCACCGCTGCTTGGAACTCGATGACATCATGTACTTTCCAGCTATGGCAGCCATAGAAAATTTTCATGGAGTTGTAGTCTAATTGTTTTATTTTGATATAAAAAACATGAAGTGAAAGGCGCATCGAACAACCGTGCAATTTATTTTAAAAGATTTGAAGCCTATATTGCTTCACAGTTTCCACAATAATATTAGAATGCTTCACTGATGATCTGCATTAAGTCGGGGGGGGGGGGGTTGGTCTTCTTTGTGAGACGCCCGTTCGAATTGTTGTTTTCATTGAAATATCTGTGAATATATTTTGACATTATTGCAAATGTCTGTCGTACTTGGAGCCAGGGGTGGCGCCAGAAATCTTCCGACAGAGGGGCTGGAGCTTCCGACAAGGTGGCTGAAATGGCTGAAAATGCAGTTTGCGTACGTCATTTTGCCAAATTTTCTCGGACAGAAACCCAAAACTTCCTCTGAAAGGGGGGCTAGATGCCTCCGACAGAGCCCCGTCTAGCCCTCCCCTGGCGCCACCACTCCTTGGAACTCGATGGCACAATGTCCATTCCAGCTACGACAGCCATAGAATATTTACTATACGGAGTTGTAGATTAGTTGTTTTATTTGTGATATTAAAAACACCAGTCGAAAGACGCATCGACCAATCGTTCAATGTGTGTTTTAAAGATTTAAAGCCTATGCTGCTTCGCAGAGGAATAACTGCTCAATCGCTCATGCAACCTACCTGTCGTTACATGTATGGCACAAATCAAAAGTTGAAATCTCAGGACAATCAGTACAATGCCAACGGATACCTCTTATTGGATCCATACCACACAAGTCACACTACAAAAAGATTAATACTTTCATCATCACTTATTTCTTGAAGTGTAATAGCAATTTCATCTCGGGGGGGGGGGGGGGGTAACTCGAGTCTTGGGATGACGGGAACGTGCCGCCCAACATTTAGGGGCAAAACCCAAGTTTAAGGATTTTTGGACCATCTTCATACCCATTCTTAAGGATTCTTGGGAGAAAAATCCTGTTTTACTTTCCAGAAATGAAGTTTCATTTGACTTTAGATGCACAATATGAAGGTAACGTTGTAGCCAATCAACTTTCAGAGTTAAAACGATAAAAATCCATCGTTGTAAATACAAAACTCGACAAATTTTTCACTGCAAGTCAGAAAGCTACCCATTTCTGGGTGAAAATTTAAATTTTGAGACCTATATCTAAAGATTTTGGAGGCTCTAAACCCATCCTTATGGGCGACACGTACCCGTTCCACCATAACTGGAAGATACCACCCCGGTAACTTCACACAAATTTACACCGTGGATCCATAAAACATGAGCTTCCTCAATCTTGAAACATAGAATTGATACAGATTCTTAAAAATATAACACTTGTGTTAAAGTTTTGCTTTCACTTTATCAGAACTAATTTTACAATAATTTGGGGTCTATCTATAAGCCTAAATTACACAGGGACCTATCTAATACAAAAAGTCGAAATCAAGCAAGATGAACAGGGGAAGAGGGCCGAAAGAGAAAATACGGTCCTCGTGTGGACGCAGATCTTCTTGAGACGGACAAATAAAGACGCGTTTTCAAAGAGATCCGCATACGCGTGGACGTGGCCTTAATAACAAGAATAAGTTGAAATGATACGAATAACATACAGAGTAGTTTTTATGTACTGTGCCACAGTTGACCTGGAAAAGAAAGGTTAATACTGTAATGAAAAGATAAAAGCTACTTGGAGTATATGATATTTGAACAACCTAGAAATGTTCATGATACATCAAAACAAGATCAAGTTCTTAAAGTGATGTTTTATGGCATGTGTAAAAGGCAATGTAAAAACGGATGTAAATATAATTCCATGCCCTATTTATTTCAACTGAATGGTTTGCTAATTAGCTACTTGACGTTAATTGCATTGTTGCACTTTTCAGAAATCATGAATATTTTTCGGGATTAAAGCGTAATTCTCCATCTAAACTCACTAAACAGGTGACGTCATCATATTTCTAAATTGTAAACCAAGATCTTGCTTGATACTATATTGTAAACATCCAAAGGTTCTGCTTTTTTTTACAAATTGATTCATGTTTTTTCTTCAAAAAGTTAAGAAATGGCGAATCTAAAATATTTTTCCACAATTTTCTTGAATTCATTAATAAAGAAGAAAACACACTAATTCTGACAATATTGAGTATTTCAGAAATGTCCAGCGCTAGAATAATTGCAATAAAGCCAAAGTTTTTTTGAAAACATTTAGTAGGTCATAGAATTTTACAAAATCTCTTTCAAGATGATGAACCATGCCATGATCACAGAAGATACAAGTTCCTCGTAAATTGCTCACCTGTGAATTTTACCTACATCCCCTGGGGGGAGGTACATAACATGTTGAAGGTACAGTTAAGTGCCACCCATATGGGTGGGTTTTGGATCCGAAATTCTCTAAACAAGGGTCCCCTGTTGGTAGACTTTCTTTAAACATGGGTGGGTTTTCAAAATATTGGCAAAGATAGTAAAAGATGGGCAATTTTTCGCCAAAATTCATCATAAAAGTGGTTTCGGTAATTAAAGGAAGGAGTCTTTCTGAAAACCAGGCGGCAGATCTCGTCCATCCGCAAGTCATGTAACCCCCTGTCCCCGGGGTTTAATCCATGACTGGCCCTTCTCGTAGGGAAATCAATAATAATCGTTACCTCTTGTAGCTCCTTTCTGTGTCGTTTTAGGTTCATTAGCTCTTTGTACTCTTCAGAGTTTTTCAAATCCGTAGGAATCGTTTCTTCATCCTGTGTGATAAAATAAAGAAATATTGTTTATCTTTACCTAAAATTTTCTTTAGCATGCAAAAGTCACAGAATCCTGAGAGAATTTGATGATACCCTAGGAACCCATTTACTGCGGATCGGTACAACATAGAGTTGGCAGTAGAAGTGCAACGGATCAGCAACCCATTTACAAGAACGGTGACAGGGAATATCTATGGTACAGGGCATTAGCTTCCACGGTACCTGGTACTGATACCTTGAGTGCTGGGTACTGGCAGGAATTATTGTGGTATGGAGGAAATGTTTTCGACAACTGGAACACGGAAATCATCCATATTTTCATTACGACTTCTTTCCAGCATTTTCCAGTGATTTTCTGTTCAAAGTGGTACCGGTTAAAAGAATAATAAATTGAAATAAATAGGTCTGATACTCAGCTTTTACACCAATTATTATGTTTGGAACCTATGCTGCCTTGGTACTGAAACAAAACAAGATATAACCCTCTGTAACATGAAATGAAACACGAAATGAAACATGAAAGAAACATACCGACACACATGGTGTATCATCAGATTGCATTGTCGTCACACTTGATGCATCATCATCATCATCATCATCATTCATATAAACACTTGGTTTCCAAGAAGGAAAGAACGTCGAATTGCGATAACTCATTGGATTGATCTTCGCCTAGATGAAAATTTTATAATAACAAACCAATGTAAAATTGTGGTATCAGTGGCGGACACTTGGGGGGGGGGCGATCGCACCCCGTGGCCCCCCCAATGTTGGCTAGTACAAATATCTGTTTGGTATGTAATACAATGGACTAGTAAACGATCCTCGTCCGTAGAAAAGTTTTATCCTTTCAACTACTTCTTCTTCTTATGTGCCGTCTACTTACTGTAGGTAGGCTGCTATGAATTGCCTTCAGTTCTCTCTATCCTGGGCTTTTCTCACAAGCCATCCATAACGCTTTCTTCCCACCCAATCTCCGATGTTGTCTATCCACATAGATCTTGGTCTTCCTCAGGGTCGTCTTGATGGTATTCGACCTTCCAATATGGCACAATGTTAGTTATCCCTCCTTATGATGTGACCAAAAAATGATAGCTTCCTTGACACGATTAAGGTAGGGGACCAGGCGAGAATCATCAGATTTCTGAAAAAAAATCGAAATTTTGTTTTTCTTCTTGATTTATTTTTCAGTTATCTTAGATTTGCAATATCTAAATGATATGCCAAGAACAGCAGCTAGGAAAGAATAATTTGACATTTTCTTTGGGTGAGTCAGCATTAGCCAGCCATTAATTGCTAAATGTTGATCAAAAACTGGTGCACTGTTATGTGTTTTCTTCTCCTCCCCCTTGATTGCATCCCCAAAACCTGGATACCGTTGAAAAGCTCTCTCTTTGGTCTTTTCGAAAATGCCTCTCTTTTTAGTACTTGATGTAAACATAAGCTGAAATGTGAAGCTTTTTATCCCTGTGCAAATCCTTGTCTCAACTGTTCTGGTTACGAGGCTGAACTTAAGCCATCTGATTGGCTGATTTGCCGAATGGTGAAATCTTATTGGCTGTTGAGAACAGCTGATTTCCGTTGAGCCGCTTGTGACAATATTTCCTCAATGCTATCTTCACTTATCGCAGCTTGCTCGTAAAAAACGTTCTGAAAGTAACAAATTATCTTCGTATTTATAACGAAATTGTTGATCAACATGGGAAAGACCAAGTTTAATCGCTTTAAAGGTGTTAGAAAGAGGAGGAGAAACAAGCCAGTAGTTGTAGTTGTACCAATGACTTTCGAAGAAGCAGCAGCTGAAGCTAGGCCCATCCCAGCTGAAGAAAATGAAATAAACAACGGACAAGCCCCTTCCGCCAGCTCGAAGAAGCTTGAATTCTTTGGATTGAAACTCGATGAAATGGTTGAGATGACAAAGCAGACTGAACCAGAGAGTCAAGACAAGTATTTCTTGATGGTAGACAAGGTTTCTCTGAATAAATTGTTGTCTTGTTTATGCTGCCCAAATTGTAAAGTGCCAGGAATCGAATTTGATACCTATGAAGAGAAACACATGGGATTTTGTGCAAAAGGGTATGTTTATTGTGGTTCATGTGAAACAGTGATAAATGAAGGCTACCTTAGTGAGAGAATTGGTGGCTCTCATTCAACAAATAGGCCCTTTGAAGTGAATACCAGATCAGTTTTCGCATTTATGGGCATTGGTTGTGGATACACTGCAATGAGAGACTGGTCAACAATTATGAATTTTCCATACTGTCCAAATAAGTATGCTTATCAATCAACTAAAGAGAAATTGATATCCGCCAGCAAAGAAACATTTGATGAAGTTGCAACAAAGTCAGTGGAAATAATACGCCAGAAACATGCAGAACTTGGTGAACCGCCAGATAAGAACAATACTCTTGACATTGCTGTTTCTTATGATGGCACATGGCAAAGTAGGGGACATTCTTCTCACAATGGTGCAGGCATTGTCATAGATCTTTGTCATAGACAGGCTTGCCTATTGACTACGAAGTTGTTTGCAACTTCTGTCACCAATGTTTCAAGGCTCCAGGGCATTATGACCCAGAGTATACTGAATGGCAAACCAAGCATCAAGCAAAGTGTGCAAAAAATATGATGGCTCAGCCAATTCCATGGAACAAGAATGTGCAAATCGAATTTGGCAGCGATCAGTCGCAAAACATGGCCTTCGTTACACAACAATGTTGTCAGATGGTGACAGTAAGTCCTTTGAGCATCTGAAACAAAATGAGGTTTATGGCAAAGAAGTTGAGATATTTAAAGAAGAATGTGTCAACCATGTATCAAAACGGATGGGAACTGCTCTGAATAATGTGATACAAGAATGCAAGGCACAGAGGCAGTCAATTTCTGGGAAGGGGAAGTTGACAAAGGAGAAGGTTTTAAAAATCCAAAATTATTATGGGCGGGCGATAAAAGATAATGCCCATGATCCTGCTCTTGCTAAGAAGAGAATATTTGCCATTCTCTTTCATCTGACGTCTACTGACAGGAATCCAAAGCATGTTCATTGCCCACCAGGTGAAAATTCATGGTGCTTTTGGCAGAGGGCCATTGCCAGGCAGGAGAACCCAGGGCCGCATAAAGAAGACGAAACCATTGCAGAAAATATTGGTAAGAAGCTTTTGCCTATCTTTCAGCGATTAACTGATGACAGTTTGTTGCGTAGATGCACAAGGAATCGCTCACAAAACCCAAATGAATCTTTGCACAATGTTATTTGGAGATTTTGCCCCAAGATAACTTTTGTTGGCAGAAAGACCCTTGAAAGTGCAACCTGCCTGGCATTGTGCCAGTTTGCAAAAGGTGCTACCTTCCAAGAAACTCTTTTTGAGTTTTTGGGAATTGACCCAGGCCATTATCTGAAGCAAGGATCACTGAGAAAGTCAATTGAAAGACTAAAGAAAGCTGACATAGCATCTACCAATGAGGCTAAACAGAAAAGGAAGAGACTTAAGTATGCAAAGGTTACAAAAGAGAAAGCAAAAAAGATAAAGGAAGGAGATACATGTAAAGCTGGGTCATTTGCGTAACTTTGCTGCAGTAAGGACTGATACATTGACAGTGACATTGAAATAGTAGTTAGTTAGTGGCCAGACAGCATTTTGGCATGTAATATCTTGTTTTGGTCCATTGTTTTGCAGAGTTTATGCAGGAATATGTTTGTTAGTTTTTCAACTGCAATTATCTCAGTTTTGGTTTTGCGCATACTGCAACAACTCTTGGAAAGTTAATCTTTGAATTGGCTGGAGAAAAATCATCATCCTATACACCATTTTGTAGCTTAGTTTCTGTAGAGTGCAGAGGTTTATAAAGATTGTCTGTTCAAGAAACATGATAGAAGATACTGTAAGTCCAAGGTAACAACATCCGATTAATTACCAACAACTAATTAACAGTGCAAAATTTAAATAAATGGTGTACACTGCATCAAAATAAAATGTTTCTCTGCACAGAGCAAGGCTTCAGCTTCAATATGATACCCTGCACACATCAATATCTGTTCAAAGTTAGAATATTAAGGATCCAAAAGAGAAATGACTCTTTTTCTGTTGTTTCCAGGTTTCCATGGAAACCAAAGGCTATTTTTAGAAACTATTTACATATTCGTAATCAGCATATAAAATTTGTGCTAGTAGCATAATTTCATCTCTCTGGGACTTAGAATGTAGAAATTAGTTTTTCGCCTGGTCCCCTACCTTAACTGCATGATGCCTCCTTTCTCTCCTATACTTTCAAGCACTGCCTCATTTTTATTGTAATTTTCTGTATTTTCAGCCCAACCCACATCTCAAAGGCTCTAATCCTATCTATCATATTCTTAGATATAGAACAACTTTCTGCATCGTACAAGACGTTCAAACACTTAAACGATTAAAATGATAGGTTGAAGAACTTTAATCTGAGCCATACACTTCAAGCAACATCGTAAATTTTCCTCGAGAGCAAATTGTATTTTTAGATTTGTCATTATTTTTCAGGCATACAGTAACAGTTTGTACTTATTTCTGACATCTTCAGCAACAATCAAGTTACATTACAATCAGCGCCTTTTGCAGACTGTTTCAAAACAGGACATTTCAAAACGGAGCAAAATTCTCTAATAAAATCAAAAGATCTACTATGTCTGGAAAAATAACTTAATCTTTGAGCTATTTGCTGAGAAAAGAAATTTGAAGATCACGCTAATAACGAAATTTGCAGATTTTTCAACCAGGAGTACTTCGTTTTAGTACACCGGGTTTGTGCATGTATTTTTAAAAAGTAACTTGATACTAAAAGTGGTTACAAAAACTTTAATACTATGAAGAAGGCAGACGCAAAGAAAAAGACAGATTTTTGACACACTGAGGCCTTTCGAACCTATGTTCTCATCAGAATGTGACTTCAGATTAAAAAGTACACATAGTATAGCATAGCATAGCATAGTATAGAAAAGTATAGAATAGTATTGTATAGTTAGTATAGTATAATATAGTATAGCATAGTATAGTATAGTATAGAAAGGTATAGAATAGTATTGTATAGTATAGTATAGTATAGTAAGGTATAGAATAGTATAGTATAGAATAGTATAGTATAGTACAGTATAGAATAGTATAGTACAGAAAGGTATAGAATAGTATAGTATAGAATAGTATAGTATAGAAAGGTATAGAATAGTATTGTATAGTTAGTATAGTATAATATAGTATAGTATAGTATAGAAAGGTATAGAATAGTATTGTACTGTATAGTATAGTATAGTAAAGTATAGTAAAGTATAGAATAGTATAGTATAGAAAAGTATAGTATAGAATAGTATAGTATAGTACAGTATAGAATAGTATAGTATAGAAAGGTATAGAATAGTATTGTATTGTATAGTATAGTATAGTACAGTATAGTAAAGTATAGAATAGTATAGTATAGAAAAGTATAGTATAGAATAGTATAGTATAGTACAGTATAGAATAGTATAGTATAGAAAGGTATAGAATAGTATAGTATAGAATAGTATAGTATAGAAAGGTATAGAATAGTATTGTATTGTATAGTATAGTACAGTATAGTAAGGTATAGAATAGTATAGTATAGAATAGTATAGTATAGTACAGTATAGAATAGTATAGTATAGAAAGGTATAGAATAGTATAGTATAGAATAGTATAGTATAGAAAGGTATAGAATAGTATAGTATAGAATAGTATAGTATAGAAAGGTATAGAATAGTATAGTATAGTATAGTACAGTATAGTAAGGTATAGAATAGTATAGTATAGAATAGTATAGTATAGTACAGTATAGAATAGTATAGTATAGAAAGGTATAGAATAGTATAGTATAGAATAGTATAGTATAGAAAGGTATAGAATAGTACAGAAAGGTAAAGAATAGTATAGTATAGAATAGTATAGTATAGAAAGGTATAGAATAGTATTGTATAGTTAGTATAGTATAATATAGTATAATATAGTATAGTATAGTATAGTATAGTATAGAAAGGTATAGAATAGTATTGTATTGTATAGTACAGTATAGTAAAGTATAGAATAGTATAGTATAGAAAAGTATAGTATAGAATAGTATAGTATAGTACAGTATAGAATAGTATAGTATAGAAAGGTATAGAATAGTATAGTATAGAATAGTATAGTATAGAAAGGTATAGAATAGTACAGAAAGGTAAAGAATAGTATAGTATAGAATAGTATAGTATAGAAAGGTATAGAATAGTATTGTATAGTTAGTATAGTATAATATAGTATAGTATAGTAAAGAAAGGTATAGAATAGTATTGTATTGTATAGTATAGTATAGTACAGTATAGTAAAGTATAGAATAGTATAGTATAGAAAAGTATAGTATAGAATAGTATAGTATAGTAAAGTATAGAATAGTATAGTATAGAAAGGTATAGAATAGTATAGTATAGAATAGTATAGTATAGAAAGGTATAGAATAGTACAGAAAGGTATAGAATAGTATAGTATAGTGAAGTATAGTATAGAATAGTATAATATAGCATAGTATAGCATAGTATGGTATAGTATAACAATCCTCTACGACTTACACATTTGCTCTCTAGCCTCCAAGAAAAACAAAAGAGAAATTTAAGATACGGATGGAACTGTCTAGAAGTAAGGCAATCTACCTTTCTTTGTGTGGTTAAATGAGGCACTCTTCCAGGAATGGGTAGTCCTGCCCTAGCCAATTTTATGAAATATTTCTGCACTCGACTAGAAACCTAAGAAGAGATAACATTGGTATCAAAATCTGAAAAACATTTAATACAAACTGCGTTTGGATAGATTATGTTATAAAGTAGCGAGCTGTCTAGACACTAAAAAAATCTAAGAATGTTAAAAATAGCTTACTAAGAAACTAGTCTTTATTTCTTAAATACAGTACCAAATAGGCTTTATGTTAGTAAGTAAAGCAACTTTGACATTGATAGAAGATATTCTCTGTATATCTTAGCCTTTAGTAAAGTAGCAAACCTGTTTTGCAGTGCGATTTCCAAGAGCTCTGGCGATCTTTTCCCATCTCCGTGCCTCAACATCCTCTGGTGGGTATATTGTTAGTAATTTTTCTAACTTTTCCTGGAAAATGAATAAATATATGTAGAAATTATCTGATTGATTGAAGAAAATGCATTTGATATTGATAAAGCCAATCTGTTGAAGCTTCAGTCCCGTAAGAAAGACCTGAGAATCTGGTTAACATTGATCAATAGTTGTGAAAATATCTGCTAACTTCCTCTTAAAAGGCAGTTTAGGCATTCTTGCAATTCAAAATTTACATTCACCAAAATAGTATTTCTCACTTTGAGATATTCCCAAACTGACGAAGATCATGTGGGATAACTCGAATTCCCAAACTGACGAAGATCAAGTGGGATAACTCGAATTCCCAAACTGATGAAGATCACGTGGGATAACTCGAATTCCCAAACTGATGAAGATCAAGTGGGATAACTCGAATTCCCAAACTGATGAAGATCAAGTGGGATAACTCGAATTCCCAAACTGACGAAGATCACGTGGGATAACTCGAAGCCGTATGATGTATTTCTGTTAAGGAATCCTTCTTTTGCTAAATTTTACTAAAATGCATCTCAATATACCTGTTCTTCAGTTGTCCACAATCTATTGAACGTCATTGTTTTGTTATCGTCTAGTAATCTATCTCGTAAAAATCTTGATTGATCTTGACTACTGGTGAAGAGAATAACGCAAGTCATTAAAAGCGAGATTTGGACATTTTTACAAAGTAATAAAGTAAACAACAAGGAATAGGCAAATTGGGATCTGTCCCCTCTCTTATGAATCCTACACTTATTATAGCTTCCTGAAAAACTTCTAATTCATCCATTATGTACATTGGTAAATCCTTTGTTAGCCAATAGATCTTTCGTCTGTTCTGCAACGGAGTCTGGATTGAGCGACATGGAAGGTTCTATTTCGTTGCGTTAGAGCTACTATCACTGTTGCGCACATTCGAAAATTCCACAAAATGCATGCAAATATCATTCGATTCGGAATCTTCTGCAGAATAGCTTAAACATCCATTAGTAATTTCTTACCAAGATAGAAAGTCTCTCTTCCAGCTTGGCTCCTTCTCTCCCTAGAAGTGGTGGCTTCAGACACGAACATCCTCTAATCAGGCTGCAACCAAAGCATTTTACATCATTCAATGGATCGATTAAATAGAAAATCTAATTTCAAAATTAAATTCAAGAAACAAACCTTTCAGTGCCCAGGCTGTCAGAATCGTCTTGGCCTGCACATTCTAGCTTCACAGGACCTTGGAAGTTGCTTGCCTCGCCTACAAAAACCCATCAAAGAACAAAATTATTGTTAAAAATTAAGAAACATGCTACAGGTCACAAATAGGGCAAGCGAAAAAAAACTGCAAAGCGCAAAAAGATCTGAAAATATCGCATTTACATCGAAGTTGCACACGTGCCATTTTCCCAGGGGGGCATTCAGCACAATCGGGTATAGGGAATCAGTCCAAGAAATTTTCTGGCAACCTAAAAATACATTAGCTGATTATATGGCACTTAATGCTTACAGACCTGTGCATAAACATGATATATCATGAAACCATGCAGATTAAGGTCAGAATGGATTCTAAAGAACCCAGAAAAATCAGTTGCACAATATTTGATGCCAGAATCATAAACACAATTTCAGTTTTATTTGGACCCAATATATCACTTTCGGCAATATTCTAACCCACAAATATTGGACTTACATCCCTGTATGTGCATGTGCAGAGTGCCAATCCCTCTGGGACCATGAATAATGAATAACCAAAGAAATGAGGATGTGTTCTCTATTTTTGATTTAGAGCATTGAGAAACTGAGTTTATCGCAGCAGTGTCCTGGTCCTTCCCATCAATCTTAACATATCACATGATTCCATTATGAAAACAAGGTCATATTGACCTTTCTAACAAGGTGGGATGACCTAAGGAAGCAAGGTGAGGGACCATTATGGAAACAAGGTCATATTGACCTTTTTAATGCTATCCTTGTCATTTTTAACATGGGGTGTTTTAAAACTTCATTGTTAGGAACTCTTTCCTTTTACCAATTTATATCAAAATATATTTATATTACTATATGATTTAAGTTTCATGGCAAAATTATGCATACACTCCTTTAGCCTGGACTTATAGAGGGTTGGCAATGCCCCTTACTCAAATAGCTGGTTTAACAGGGCAGGGACTTAAACCACCAACGTTATAGTCAAGTATGCTACCATTGAGCATAACTGTTAACAATGCTCTGTCTAGCTGCTCCTTTGTTCAATTCATATATAGTTTACTCACTATTTGACATTCCCTCTAACTCCATATTTATTAGGGGGGCAAATCTGCCCCCTTGTAGAAATCTTTTAATAACTCTGCTAGGAGAAAGACTATGGGTATGAAACTTTTGACTTTTTGCTGCTACTTATTGTGCAACTTGTAATGAAGTTTCATTGAAATATTATAACAAAGTAGGGGCAGAGGGGACAATTTTCCAATTCTGACCCTGGCAAAATTGCGAATTCTCGCATCTCAATTTTTACAGAAAAAGTAGCAAAATTGCAATATTTCGCACATTTTTTAGGCAGAATAGGATAGTGTTACTTGATGTACCTATTCTGTCATAGTTATCATGTTTGGAAGAAAATTGTGCTCCAAATTTAACTTTATTGTGGTTTTCCCACTTTTGGTCAATTTTGTTGCTTTTCTTGACCACACAAAGAAAATATCTGACAGTGAAAAAAGGATGGCTTATTTTAGGGTTATTTTTATATTTCTATAAAGTACATGCCTGAGGCTATTAATACCCCAAATTTGGTTGCTCTACCTATTACAAGTCAAGAGTCAGGTAGGGGGGCCTATTGGCCCTCCAACCAACATAAGATGTGTCAGGTAGCCTAATTACTATGGTGTTACTTGAAGGCAAACTTCAACATAATTTCAAATATTGACCTTTTGATCGGAAGCTTCTCCTGGTATTAACTTGAAGTCCAGATGGTAATTTCATCATATCTGTAGATGTGAGGTATTGCATCCAATCTATATTGGGAAGAGATGTAATTTCCCTTCTTTCAGGAAGTTTTGGTGGATTCTGTAACATACAAAACATCATCATGTGTCTGTCACATATGCTTGAGAAATAACATCAAATACTTAACAAATGATCATATTAAGCTCCCTTCTAACTTCTTAGGTACAGCACTTGCCTTCAAGCTTTGCCTTTCATTGCAATGGAAAATATCAAAACAGAACAGATTTCTCTGATAAAATGAGAGAAAATGGGACATGAAAGATAAGAAAATGACTCTATCAAGATAAGCAAAAACAACTTCAAAAGTTTGATTTTCAGCAACTGACAATGATTGAAATTCTAAAACACAAGCACAGTATTGAACTCCATTGAATGTACAGTAATTCAGACGTTGAAGATTATTGTCGCTCAATAATGGACATGGACTTTTTGGGGGCAACCTTCTCCTATATCATTCTTGGAACTACATAACAAGTCTGGGTGTTGATTACAAATTTTGGGGACTTTACTGAAATAATTGGAAGGACAAAACTTTGTTTGCTTTATTGCTTTGCTTTATTGAACAAAAGAGAAAGATTGGTCCAAGAATTCATTGAATCTTTAAAAAAATTCACAAACTTACTTTTGATTGGAGAGATTCCACAAATGAAATTGGGTCTTTCAAAGCTTTGTCTTTCCAAATATGAAGGTCTTGGAGTTCCTGTGAAAGATTTGCACAATAATTATGTCTAATGTATGCATAAGAAAAGTACCCCAGCAATGATAAATTCAGTATAATGAAATCTGTAAATTCAAAGATGCAGTGCAGGCCTTGTGCACACTGATATGGAATTCTTTGTATTATGATAAGAATCCTTGATTTATATGAAATACAGTATATACATTTTTCTCAACAGGAATTCTTAGGGGGGGGGCCTTAGGCAGAGAAACCATCATCAATGCAAGGTCGGCATGGTTTGCGGCTTTAGTATCAAGCACTTTATCGCAGAAGTAGTGAAGTGCTAATCAGGGCCGTATGATCCCTTGTCGCGACACTCAAGTGATGGAGCCCTACTGGATATTGAGCCCACTCCACTTAACTGCTCTGACACCAAAGTCAGGAGATTACACCACTGTGCCCAACACCTTATGGGACATCTGGTCATAATATATTCAGCTTAGTCTTTCATAAAGGTTTCAAAGGTGCAATCTCCTCATTGGCAAAGTAAGTTTCTATTTAATTCTGATCATTTATATTAAGTGCAACTATTATGAAATGGACATTTGATTTTCCAAATTCACTACACTATGGGAAATGGTAATTATGGTAGCTGCATTGGAATGAAAATGTCTTACCCGTACTGATCTCATTCTTTCAGCTTCTAGAACTATTAAAGTTTTCAGAAGTGTTTTGTAGCTACAAAGAAGGATTTAAAAACTTTTGTGATTCAAAACATAGAGAAACAAAACCATCACAATAGTAAGGTAAAAATACTGGATATACGTTGTGTTGTCACTTTTCGTAGTACAAACTACTGATAGGAAATTAAGCAAATACTAAGAAGAGGGCACTTACAGACACAGCTGTCATATCAAGATTTCTTTCAGAACAGTACTGGACCCAAATTTTGCCTGAGGGTAACTTCCATATGTAGAGCAATAGGTACGTGCCACCCATAAGGGTACGCTTTTAAACCTAAAAAATCCCTAAACATTGGTAATGGAATGTATCAAAAAAATTATCTAGATATAGTATTTCATGGGAGTTCTGAAAGTTGGTTGGTGGCAGCTGTATTTTCATAACTGCAAAGTTAAAGTGCAATGAAACTTGATTCTGGCAAGTTCAACAAGTGTTATTCCACAAAAATCCTTAAAATGGGTATGAAAATCAACTGAAAATCCTTAAAGATGGGTCTTCTCCAAAACGTTCAGTGAAATTTCCCAGTTATCCTAAGTCTTGAGTTACCATCCTGGAGAAATTTTGCAATCAGTTTGCAGTGAGTATGCTTCATTGATCTTTCACAGTTTGCAAATTTGTATGGAGGTTGCACAAATTGGCATATTTACAGGAAACTTCAAAAAAAGTGTTGCAAACTCAT
The DNA here is from genome assembly GCA_964019985.1 of Aurelia sp. 4 Dawson et al 2005. NCBI lineage: Eukaryota > Metazoa > Cnidaria > Scyphozoa > Semaeostomeae > Ulmaridae > Aurelia > Aurelia sp. 4 Dawson et al 2005. The sequence goes on along the minus strand of OZ026498.1, from coordinate 22,127,826 downwards.
TTGGTGCAAAATTCAAACTGTTTATGACCATCTTACATCAATTTTTTGCGTAAATTTGCTACAAACCAAATGCAAGCTAAATGTAAACCCCATTTGTCTTTATGATGAGTACAGTACTCTTTTCCCATCGATGACAAAAATCTTTTCCATATCATACTCACTCTTTGTTATGTTTGAAAGCAAGATGATCTGATTCAAATTGAAAACGATTGAAGAATTCCTTATCATCACCATCATCATCATCATCATCATCATCATCATCATCATCATCATTATTTTCATCATCATCATCATCATCATCATCATCATCATAATCTTCATCATCATCGTTGTCACCATCATTTTCAGAATCATAATTCACCCTTTTGCTCATATCATTAGTCACCATCTTTGTTTCTGGCAAGCTTTCCTTTTCTTGCACAATTAATTCTTGCAGGCTTCCTCTTGGTGTTGAATTCTCTATGATGTCATCAACTGGTTCAGCTTTGCACTTTATCCAACCTCTTGTTTCCTACAAAAAAAGAAAATTTTGTATTTATTGCTTAGTGAATCTTTTCTATTGTTTTTAAATATACTGTGCTAATTCACATAGGATAAAGATTCTGTTTGCAATTAAGCAAAGTTTCAGTACATCCAAAAAAAGTGTATGGGGTGAAAAAGCTGGGGGGCTGAGCCCATTAAAACGTAATTGCAAACCAAACATTTTGCCCAGCTCAAGTTTAGTTTAAGTTAGTGGAGTTTTGCCTTACAAAAGTTGATTTTGTTAGATTTTTACATTGTTGGAGGGTTGCCACTCCTATGGATGTCTCACAAGCTCATGTTGAGTTGTTTGCGGACAACAAAACCAACACAATTAAATTAGCCCATCCATTCCCTACCAAATTTTTCCCCTCATCATTTGACTCTTCTATCTTCACCTCGACTTTGGCATAATTATGTAACATCTCTGGCTGTCCACTGAACAGAGCACTTCTGTCTGCAGAAAGGATCTTTGACGGTGGTTCACCATTGTCAGCACTCCCAGCATTATTGTCATTTGGCCTGACCCTGATGTCAGGCCTTTCTGAATTTGCAACGGACGACGAATGCAGGCCAATCCCTTCTTCATCATCATCAATAACACAGACTTCAACATCACTGTCTTCGACATCAACTGAAATATCCGAGGCCTCCATTTAAATTTAAATGGTACCTTTAATTCTGTTTATCCTTTGGCGCTAAATTTAAGACGAAAGCCAAGCCAGACTAGCCCTCAACTACGATAAGGACCCTCAAGTTACGCTCACTTCATTGAGTTGAATTGTTGTTGTTGTTATTGCTCCACTGAGGGCTCATGGACATCGAGCTGTAAAAACGGCAAAAAATTTCAATCGGCGACAGGATTCTGTCACCCCGTCTACCAATCAGCATGTGACTTAGAGCGAGGCGGTTTTTGCTTTTGTGGCAAGAATGATCCTTTGCCGAAGTACTAATACCTAATTTGATGGTACAGCAGTTCTAGAAAACTGATTTTTAAGCCATTTTAGACCCAGTGGTTGTGAGGAAAAAGTAGCGGATGATCTAGGCCCATAGCTACATTCTAAAAAAGAATGCGAATCGAACGACAGATTGATACATTTTGTAGAATGTTCGAATGTACACAATAGTGATAGAAACTCCAACACTGCTAAATCGAACTTTTTTGTGGATCAGCGGAAAGGTTTCAAATAGAATCAGTACGGAACTTTACCTTTTCTGCAAGCGTATGGGAATAAGTCGTAGTTGTAGCGATATCAGTTCAGGCAAAAAGCGAAACTACGACATGTAATCGAGTCTAAAGCCAGACGTTACGGTCGTTGCCTGCCCCAATAAATTACAGGAGCCTCAATCTTTGAATTGAATTGAGACCATATCCGTCCTCCTAGGCAAAAGTGAATTGTAACTACTCTAGGAATTTAACATTTGCGTAGTAAGTTGAGTCCTCTTTCTGAGAATAAACAACAGCAACAATCAAGCAACGACAGCAACCAAGTGAAGTGAACAGACAGCTTATAGCAACATTTAAACTCAATTCGAGGCTAAACTAAAAGGACGGCCACAATGCCAACAATACAAACTTGGCAGCCAGGATAAAGTACACTTGAATGAAGGTACCTGCCGAATTTGGTTCTCTTTCATGCATCAATTAGATAAATTGGTAATCAAGGTCATTATCAAGATGAAAACAAGTGTCTATGCAGTATGGTATGAATTTTGATGGTTTCTACTTTCAAACAGGTCTCGCCCCCTAGGGGGATTGGAAATATTGTGCTGACGTTTTTTGACAGAGAGAAAGAGCGAGACAGTTCCACGGTTGGTTTACAATTTGATGATAATTTCACGGCCCAACAATGACGCCATTTCCAAGCATAAATCTATATATTTATATATTTTATCCATGCCATCTCTATGATAACAAATGCCTGTTGTGTTTAAAAACATACAAGAGAATCTGCACCAATTCAAATTCCCAAACCAAGAAAAAACTAGAGTCTGGAAGTGTGACACTTGTTGCATGCCCAAGGCCAAGATAACAGTGTATTACATTGGGCAAGCAACAGAGAGCTTTTCTGCCCTTTTTCTGCACACCTAAGCAACCAAGATTTTGGTGAAAAGTGCTATCATCCTCTGCTAAGAATCTACACGATACAAACAAGGTTCCTTTTCTGGTGAAAAGTTGGCAAAACAAACAAATTCAAGCTTTGCATATGCCGGGCTTGATTAAATTGAGTTGAAGCTTCTTTCACCATTTTTCAAATTACACAAGTCAAGAAATAGCATAAAAATCAGGTTTGATTTACATTCTTTGTAGAATAGCGAAATGGTATTGTATAAAAAGGGCCAAATTTTGAATAGAGTATTTCTTGTAGAACAAAGAATCCAACCTAATGATTGAAATTTGGCTTTGCTTTTATTGCAGAAGGGGATGACAATAAATTGATCACAATGGACAGGACAAACAGCAGAACAAACTTTGTATCGATTGACACCACCTTTTATGATAAATATGACAAGTCAACACAAAGTTTTTCATTTAAGAGGGTAAGTCCAAATGTTATACTCCAACTTAACAATGTCTGGTGAAAGTTTTGACAGGCCACAATGAAAAAGGTGAGGTCTTTGAGATTGCTTGGAGGCTCAGCAGTGGTAGTTACATTTGCATTATGAAGAACTGAAAAAGTAAAGCTAATTTAAGTTTATTTTTACTACCATGAATATGTAGCATTTACACAAAACAAATTCCCTAGCTATCTCTGATTGTCCTCTCACTTCCGAAGTGTTGAATTCAGTTGTTAAACACTTGATCTACATAGTATATTTTCTGAATACTTCAGACCGTTTTGACACCAAGCATTTTCAAGAAATTTATTTTACTATAAAGATGAATAGGGATACTTTTCCAATTTTGCCTATAAATGAAATTGATAATCTTCAAATGCCCAATGGATGACTTATCGGGTGAGTAAATAAAAGGCCCAGTGTTTGAAAAATAGTACTCCTTGAAAATCAAATGCAATAATACTGACAAATGTCTTGTTAATTCCCAAAATGTTCAATCATGCTCAGTGATTTATCTAGTTTAAATCTGCCATTTCTTCCCATTGATTTGGGAGAAATTCTGCAGAAAGCCCTTTCAAAAATAAACAAAAAATAATGAAAAAAAAAGGCAAAGTTTCCCTTTGTTTTCCTTCCTAGCAATGATGACACTTAAGTGCATTTACGTATTTTGTCCCCTCGGGAGAGTGGAATCCCCCAGATAATTATTCATACTAGGGGAAGATGTTTTCGATCCTCCAAGAGGATAGCATGTCCTAAAAGGTGCTCAAATCATTGCTGTAAAGTACTGTAACATACATACAGGGAGACCTGTTTGTAATCTTAGCATACCATTTTTCAGGTTTCTCAAAGAGAATCTTTTTCTTAAACTAATTAAACATATCAGTGCCTTACCTGTGAAAGAAATAAGCTGTCCATAAAAGAACATGCTTATGCATCCATTGTTTCTTTGGCTCCACAACAAAGCTGCACATGTCAGAATTACTAGATATGATAGATCATATTTTGAACTTGGTTTAGGCCAGCTTTTACATAACTATGCTGATTCCATTCAATGCTGTTATCTCGTTTCTTGCTGATCTTTATTTCATGTTTCTTTGCAGTTCTGGCGGAAAATTCCTGCATTTCAGAAGTGTACAGTGTTTATGATATTTTGCATAATCATCCCTTCATTATACATTTTCATCCGATACACAACACCAAACCTTGTCGAAATTGAAATGGACACTGAACACAAACCTCATCATGAAATAGACCAAGCAAGAAAGATATTAAAGCCTCTAAATAAAATGTTGATACGAGATCAGTTGAGAGGACTTCCCAGACCAACTCTAGCAAAGAGAGGTCCACCAAAACTTCAAAGTAGAAACAAGGTAGAAAAAGTGCAACAAAGCTTAGGTAAAACCGAAAAGCTCCATATGGAGAAGAAGGCTGGAGAAATGATGCAAAATGTAGAAACTGCAAAAGAAGTGCAAAAAGAAAGCAGAGTTAGTGCAGAGGCTGTGAATATTCAAGTAGCTAAAACTGATGTGAAAATTGATCTTGCAAAACGACCAGATCTTGTGAAACAAACTGAGAGACAGAAAGACGTTGTTAGAGCATTTAAACATGCTTGGAAGGCGTATAAGACTTACGCATATGGCCATGATGAACTGCATCCGATAGGCAAGGATTTCAGCGAATGGTTTGTTCTTGGCTTAACATTAATCGACTCCCTTGATACCATGTGGTTGATGAATTTGAAAGAGGAATATGAAGAAGCGAGAGATTGGGTTGATAAAAATTTGCATTTTGATCGAACAGGAGACGTGAATCTATTTGAATGTACGATCAGAATCCTAGGTGGTTTGCTAAGTATTTATCATCTTACTGACGATGCGATGTATTTGAAAAAAGCTGTGAGTATCTGTTATTTTCTCTTGGAAATAGCACTGTTTTACTTTTCAGTTGTTTTGGCTACATGTTGTTTTCACGAGAAAATTGGATTTGCAAAATATGAGAGATGCAATGCTCAAAACTTGTCTTTAGTGTGCAAGAAATGCACCCCTGATGAACGGGAGATCGTTTGACTGATCACTGGATGGAAAAGAGAGAAGAGATCATTTCAAGAATAGATAATCTTGACAGGTTTATCGGAGGATATACAGTACCTTGCTTACAGTAACTACTTCTAGGTATATACACCAGCCAAACACTTTTGGTTTCTGAACCCAGATTTTAAAATCAAAATGAAAGGTGTCCTATTTCCTATTCTGATAAATGGATCAAAGACGCAAGGCGATGTTGGTTGATTTCCCCTGTTAATAGGTTTGTTTTGTTTGTTGATTTGAAGAGTTATGATTATAAATTATAACGATGAAGAATTATAACAATTACAGCGACAATAGGCGCAGGAGTTATCCAATGTTTGCTTCTTTTACTTGAGATACCTCTATTCCAAGTCTATATTGCTAATGGATCTCTGTTGCATTATTTCATTCACAGAAAGAGCTAGGGGATCGCCTAATGAAAGGCGCATTTTCATCAGGATCCAAGGTGCCATATTCCGATGTTAATTTAATGACACAAACAGGACATTCACCTCAATGGAGTCAGTTTAGTTCTTTGTCAGAAGTCTCAACTATTCAGCTGGAATTTAAAGATCTAAGCAGGTCTACTGGAAACAAAGAATATGCGGTAAGTATGAAAGAGCAGCCTTTTGGACATAACCAGTGGCGGCTGGTGCTATAGGGCACTTGGGGCAGTGCCCCACCTGAAAATCTCAAAGAAAAGTTTTAAAAAATCATATTTCTATGAAAAAATTCTCACAAAATCCATTAATGATTTTGTGTGTGATTTGAATAAAACAGCGGGCTTGTAATGGGATTGTTGTATGAGCCATATCAAAATTGTGGGCTTCTTTCTTCCGTTGATAAGTGACGTCTGGAGCTTATTGATATTGATAGAATCGGCCTCTTTTGAGGCTATCAAATTTCTATGACCTTATGAGCTTCCTTCTCCTTGTTTCTGTGTTTTCAGGGCAAAGAGTTTTCTGCCCCTCTCAGGTTGGAATTGTCATGCGCACTAAGGCGTTTTCGTCGTTTTCTTCATGCCGTGAAGTTAGCTGATTGGCCAATTTTCGTAAAATTTGGGCAAACTTCAACTTGCCCTTCCCAGTCAACAACGGCAACACCACTTGGTGCTTCAGACATTTCGAGGGCCTAGTGTTGTTATCAACAAACGATCGAACGAAATATGATAGCCTAAAGTCATGAATGAAGGGAGATCAGAAGTAAAACGTTTGTGGCCAGATCGCCAAGAATGGCGGCTGAAGTCACCATCGTGTAGATTTGCAAGGAGCTTGTATTCAAGGTATGTGGCTTACAGTACATGTTGCAGCAAGTCTGATGAGAAGACCTGTTTCCTTGTTTAGGGAGACTCAACGAGAAAAAGCTTGGACACAGTCCGGTGTTAAGCGACCAGAAACGTTTGTCAGAAAAGCCGAGAACCATTTGATGGCTATTTTGCTGTGTTTTGATATGCTTATTGCATTCTTCAAGGAAAAATAAACAAAGTTTTCACTGAAATTTGAAAGCAAAGCCATATGCAAAAAGTTATACAGAAAGCTTCGAGAAATACATATATCAAAAAGGGCGTTACCAACGTTCTCCGAGAGTTTGAAGGACGCGGTTAATGCCATTTATTTCTGAGGTCTTTCCCCCCAGACCCCTACAATTTTTCCAAAATTGCCCCACCAAGTGTTTTCCTCACCAGCCGCCACTGGACATAACAGACTGAAAGAAGCCCTGACATAACATACCTCATAGTGGCCCTGACATAATATACTGGCTCGACTGATTTCGAGTCACTTGATAGCAAGTATACGCTCGAAACGTCGTGTTTTTAACATCTATGCTTGATTGGTACTTAAATCTTTCAATTACAGTATCATCGTTTAAATAACATGCTGTAGTTGATGATTGCATGAGTCTTCGTGTATTCAAATGTTGCTCCTTCACCAGATTCTGTGATGTAAATTTTTCATGGAAAAGACACTGTTTAACCATCGAAACACGCATGAAATCACTAGTGACGAAGATTAAAGCATTTGTACCATGTTGGAGAATTAAAGCTTAAATAAAGAATGATTTGCAGCGATATGTTTTGTGCAGAAAGAAAGCGTGTGCTCAATATGTCAATAAACATATTTCCGAGTTTGTAAATGTCACAAACTTTATTATATTCGAACAATACTTATAATAATAGGCAAAAAGATAAAGAACCCAGTAAGAAACTTTAGGTATTGAAAAATTCCGAATAGTTTGGAAATTTTGATCCATGTTCCTTTAAAAAGTGAAAACTTACATTTAATCCGTGTTCCATTTACAACACGAGATTTCCATTTAATTTTGATAATATTGCAGGAAATGATCAAGAAGAACTCGTTTCTCGCTTCAATATTTGTTATTTTGACACAATGGTTTTCCTCCACGGGATAGAAAATGTTCCAGTGCTTGCTTTCCCTCAAAGGACTTCAGTTCAACCTTCCTTGTTGTCCACAATTCTATTTGATTTGACTGGCCACTAATCTTTTTCTCCTCGGGATAAATACTAGCCATGAAAAGTATGCTGTACGGCCGACTCCCTCAGGTGCATTCATTTCCCTCAAATCTCTTGTTCATACTTGTATTTGTTTTCCATAGGATAAAGTAGATGCGATAATGGATCATATATTTAAATTGCCAATGAAGGATCATCTTGCTCCAATGTTTATTAGTCCTGACAGTGGCGAATTCCAACAAGGAGCAACGATTACATTGGGTGCCAGAGGAGACAGTTACTATGAATATCTTATAAAACAATGGATTCAGTCTGGGAAAAAGGAAGACAAGTGAGTAGCAAGTAGAGGCAAGGGAAATTTGTTTACTTTATACTTTATAGACATTCATGAACCATGGTTTTCTTGTAAATTATTTCATATTGCGTCAAACGTTTTAGAAACTGCGACAATTTTAATATTTTTTTTAAATCTTTCAGCAATTCTCGAAAAGAAGCGAAATACTCCGACCCTGAAAATATCGAAGATTTCAGAAAAGTCCAGTGGCAGAATTATCGCAAAATAGTTGATATTTCTTTGAAGACATTCCGTTCAAAAAAGTCGTTCATTGAATTTTACACCCATCTTTTTAAAGATTTGGAACCTATGGTAAAGTTCGACCAAATTTTCATAATAATTCTGCCTTACAGTACTGACTTAAAGACATTTTGGGGGCGCTTTCTTGAGATATTCCTGCATCATCTCATAACAGAATGGTATGTTTCAGTCAGCTAAGTTTTAAAATATAGGTAAACTTGTTCTCTATTGATTGATGTCAGGCAATAGTGGCCCTTCAAACGAGGATGTATTTTGGACTCACCCAGTAGCTAGGAGGTGTTTGTTTGTAGTCAAAGGGACCTCGTCATTCGAAAGGGTAAGTTCGTTCAATGAAATAGCTATGAATAGCTTTAACAACTTACTTTGTCCTGGTTATAGATTCAAGGATGAGTACAATAAAGCTATGGATGGTGTGATTTCAAATCTTGTTAAAAAAGCAAAACCTGATGGTTTGGTTTACGTTGGGGAACTCTTAAATGGCTGGACGTTCAGTCCTAAAATGGTAAGTCTTTTGATTGTTTGATTGATTGATTGATTGACTAACTGTAAATCTTGTATCTTATATCAATACCAATACCTGAGCCAAAGAGCTGGTTTTCTCACTAGATCTAGCCTTATCCCATCCATCACAAATACTGCGTTTTACCTCCAGAAACTCAAACTGTCTCTTGTTCTAGCTCATTCATCCCTAGAACCTCAATTCTCCAGAGTTATCTAGCACTTTCTTCGTTACTAGTTATAAACTAGTAGCCTTCAAGCGTTCCATTAGTCATCTTCACCGTTACGTTAGTTGGCTCCGAAGAAGCCTTGTTGGCCGAGGCGAAATATTAGCTCACACGAAAATATGTAATCACCATTTAACTTAAAACTTTAATTTACTTTCAGGACCATCTAGTCTGCTTTCTACCAGGAGCTTTAGCCTTGGGTGTTCACAATGGCTTAAGTCCAAAGCACATGAACCTGGCAAAAGATTTATTGGAGACATGTAATCGAATGTATACTGATATGCCTACAGGCCTCAGTCCAGAAATTGCGTATTTCAACATGGATGATGGCGGAGGAAAAGATATCATCGTAAAGGTACGTTCATTATTATGAACTAATCTTGAAGCCCTGAAGTCTCTCGTCGGATCTGGGATGCCAATTGTATGAATAGAGTTTGGAGAAACGGATGCTGCTAGAGCAGCACCAACACAATGGCAGCAATGCTAGAAAATTTGCGACAACTGGGGCTATGTAATGAGTCTAATAAAGATAGCCACATTTAATGATTTTTCTTTCTCTGAATATTTAAAATTACTTTTTTTTCGTAGCCTGCCGATAGTCACAACCTTCTTAGACCGGAAACAGTTGAATCAATGTTTGTGTTAAATCAATTAACTGGCGATAAAAAGTACCAAGATCAAGGATGGAAGATTTTCCAAGCTTTTGAAAAATACACGAAAATCAAAGAAGGAGGTTATTCAAGTATAAATAATGTTCAGAACCCAGACAATCCTGAATTTAGAGACAAAATGGAATCGTTTTTCCTTGGTGAAACTCTTAAATATTTATTCTTATTATTTGGAGATGTAAAGCAAGTTTCCCTAGATGATTATGTATTTAATACAGAGGCACATCCTTTGCCTGTCTGGACGTAAACTCTACTATTCTAAATGCGTTTTAAATAACAAGGGCATATCTTGTAATACAATAGCAACAGTTGCTTTAATTGATATCTCGATTCGAGTGATTAGTGACTGCAGACGAAGGAAATTCTCTCAACCAGTGAATCAAAACAAACATGGTTGCGAAAGTTGCCCCGAAACCAGTAAGCCATACTCTCGTCTTGTGCAAGCGAAAGGTGGTTTTTAAGAGAAGTTATGTGCTGAGGTAAAGGCAATATGATTCTCGTTCATTTAGGGCTTAAGTGAAATAATTACCACACAGCTATTTAATCAAATAAACAAAATCCGCGGGACAGAACTGTGGAGTTACCCTCCTTCTTTCTATAAGCACATAACTTCTCTTAAAGGGAGTACAAAGACCAGCAGCCGTTGCAACCATTTGTTTTTGTTTTTGTGAATTTCGTACAGTCAGATATTCTGGAAGCTGTGGAGAGCATGTCGTTGACTTCGTGCAAAGCATGTTGGTCTTTGTACTCCCTTTAAAAACCACATTTCGCTTGCAAAAGGCGAGAGTTTGCCGTGCTGGTTTCGAGGCAACTTCTACGGCTGTGTTTGTTTTGATTCACTGGTTGAGAGAATTTCCTTTGTCTGCAGTCGCTAATCGCTTTGAATTGAGGTGTCAATTAAAGCAACTGTTGCTGCTATATTTCAAAATCTGTCCCTGTTATTTAGATATCTTTAGCTTCAGACATTTTAAGGAGTTACTGTAAGGGACACACAAAACCAAATACCCAGGGAGCCAATTAGAGGATTTATATAAAACTTTGGGCTCAAGAGATCAAGGGTGAGTTTGTAAGACGAAGGATAAAGTCCTGTTGAAAACAAAGCCATTTGATAGCCTCAAGAATAGGTTTCGCACCTTCAACACAGCCGATCATAATGTTGTGAACGCCGAAGCAAGCAGCATCTCTTCACGCAAAATAACTCAGTAAATGGTAAAATAATAGGGTTTCTTTAGGGAGAAGACAAACCACGTTGCTCTTATTGCTTTTATTCCCGTACAATACAGAAATACAAATGATACAGGACAATTTGGTACGGGAATCATGCAGAAATGAAGGTGAAGTTGCGTTTTTCAGCGCAAAGCGCTGGGATCGCAGAAATAGAGCAGACCGAATCGAGTCCGCGACCCCTTGTCATGACGCTCAAGTGGTGGGGCCCTACCGGGATTCGAACCCACTCCGCCTGACTATTTTGTCTGCAATGTCAGAGGATTACACCACGGCGCCTCAACACCTTCAATAGTAAAAAGAAAGTCAGTCAGTGTCATGTTCAGCTAATGGCCATCAAATCTCCGCTAAACACTGTGATCACGTTATTAAAGGGCCTGTTCTAGAGAACTGAGTGGTGTTCTTTCCCATTTCTAGGATTCTACCGTCCTCTTTCTAAGTTTGGCTATTTTTATCACAGATCTTCATATATTGTTGTCATTTTAGCTGTAATTAGAAAATAGGTTTATGGTTTGATCTTGACAGCTAGCAACTAAGATGACGTGTAATTTTTGTGACAATTTTGTGATATTTTATCATGATTTATTGCCTATTTTTTACGTTGCTCTGCAGTATTGTGGGTCAAGATCATAAAGTATTAAAATTCAGCGCATCGATTTTCAAATTGCACTATTACGTATGTAACTGTTCTCAAGGACTGGACTGGATAGGATGCACAGTACTAGAGGAAACTGCGAGAAGACCCATCACAAAAGAAGGAACCGTTATAGTAAGCTTCTGCTCTACTGCCGTAAGTTGTATCTTTAACGGAACGAAAGTGAAAAATTCAAGATAGCCAATATTGCCTTTTCAAACAAACTTTCCAGAAGTTTCCCTCAAACATTGGCAGATACGATATTCTGCAATATAACTGTCTTCAAGCATACTGTATTTTTCTGTCATTGTCAATGTCATTCGGCACTATGCAAAAGAGCATACATAATATGGTTTTTCCTGCATAGGATTCATTACGAATATTTTTGACTCTGACGAATCTTTATTCAAGGAAATTTACAGTTTTGTCTGGTTTGAGAATTCTTATCAAAATGTGGAGAATTCTTGCAAATTGAAATATTGACAATTCTTGTAATATTAATGTGTGAAGGAAAAATCTCAGCACATCAAAAGTACAAAACTGCAGCAGAAAATTCAAGAAAGAAGCTTGCTTTCCTAAATAGAAAATAAATATATTTCAACAACTACATGATTGAAGATTATTTGTGATTAGCATTTATCCCATCATTCATCTGTCAAATTAAACTGATATAAAAGGAATAGTTCATTCGCTATCTCCAGAAATTTAAGGCCTAAAATTTGTATGAAGTTCTGGCTTGATGTCATAGACAAGATCAAGAATGCGATTAATGACATCATTTTTGTTGTGCTGAATTTGCTGACTCATGGTGTCAAGCTTTTGCGTTGTCTCTTGGTTTATTCTTGCTTGGAAATCAACTTTTCCTTGTTGCTAAAAGAGAAAGTTATTCACAACAATACATGATTGTCAAGAAGGAAATTTCATCTTTCAGTCGGTATGTACTGTATAAGCCTTCAAGAAAGTTACTGAAAACAAAAAAGTTAGTTGAAGCTATTTCAAGTTCACAAACATTTCAACTGGCCAACTTTTTATGAGATTGTTCAAGGTTCAAGAAACTAATCGTCCAAAATGTATAATAACCAAAATTTAGGGTCTTTGATTTCTGATTCTGTAGCAACATTGAGGTACATGGATTTTGCCCTAACCCCACCCAGATTTGAGGGTTTGATATGAAATCTAAATAATATGAAACTGAACTGAAACTGATATGCAAGGAAATTAATATGCAGATGCAAATCAGTACAGTCTGTTGATATCGGGAGAACATTATCTGATAATTGAAAGCTTTCTTTCAAATTTCACATTGTTTTAAGATGTTAATATCACCTTAAATGTTTCTACCTTAAATGTTTCCACCCAGTTTACTTGCTGAGGATGGACCTAGGAAGGTTCGAAACGTTCTAATTATTATGGCTTAGCCACTCAATTTTGTCATCTTATTAATTTAACATGGACTTGTCAATAATTAACATGGACTTGTCATCTTTATAACCATAGCTGTTATTACTAAAATGGATTTGTCAAGATAGCATCATTGAAATATGCAAAAGAACATGTTTTTCGTCGTCGTACTCGCGCTAAGATTTATCATCAAGCTGCGGTTCCCAAATGATATTCCATTAAACTTGTGCACAAAAAAGCAAACTTCCTCATTTGGACCCAAAGACAATCTTCAACATATGATTATTGCCTAGGCAAATTCTTTAGACCATTTGAGGGCTGTTAAGGCAAGGAGGGAAGGGCAATCTAACAACCCAATGCTGTTCAGAAACTTTCATTAAAAATTTGAAGACCCCTAGTTTGTAGATCTATTGTGTCTGTTTTGGAGCTTCCCTGCCACAGCAGGCATAAAATAACCTTCATTCTGATGCAAGTTCTGTAAAATCAGATAAACAGAATTTGTTTGTGTGTGTGCAGTTATAATAACCAATCAATACACAAAATGTTAATTACAGTATATAGTCTAGAGCTTCAACTACTAAAAAGCACTTCAAGCACTAGGCTATGTACCATATTTAACATTATTTTATGTAGTGCAAGGTCATGTAACATTGCTAGTTAGAAGTGACTGCTTACATTAACTTGTTTCTCTCTAAATTTTGCTTCGCATTCTCCTCGGTATTGTTCAATGTCTGCAACAGCTTCTTCCTTTGCTTGCTTCAGTCTCTTTGTTTTGCCTTGAAGGTGAAAACAAAAAATTGAATATGAAAAGATATAACTAAGTGCAGTCCTGAGACATTTAAGGGGACATCACGTTCTTAATAGAGGCTAATGTCATCCCAAGTCCGTTGCAGGTTAGGTTTGATTTTTGACTGTCTGACTGGCCAAAACAGAAACTAAGAGCCACAACGCAGTAGTTGAAAGAAACTGATGGGAAGAGTTTAACTAATCAAAACTTCTCTCCTGTGTAATTTGAAATTGATAAAATTCTTATAGCTTTCTATTTACAATATGTACAAAAAAACTAATCTACATCAATTAACAAAGGACATGAATAAAGGAAATAACTTGCAAATTATACACTAAAGGATCTTATTTGGTAAATTTACAGGTGACGTTCATAGATGGAGTAAAGGTTCATTAGTACTGTATTTACAGACATCAAATTTTACAATTAGGACCATCCCATCCTTAGATCATTTCTTAAAAAATATTCAAATTTTCTGCTGTTTGATTTCATTTCCTAATCCATTCCAAATTTGAAGGCCCCAAAAGTTACTATTGTCAGTTCAACCACTGAATTGTGGATTTGCTAGACATCAGTGACAATTTTCAGGTTTTCTCCAAAGACATTCAAGTTCTAAGACAGAAACAACGTTTGGCTCATCATCCTTTGATTCTCTTTTGTGAATTCACACATGCCCTAAAGCACTTTGCTCATCCCAATGATCAGCAAGCCAATCAGAGTTAACATCTTTTTCCATTATGATTTACAAACAAAACTCAAAATGGGGAATTTGCAGTGTCCCAAAAACAAGGATCTTTAGTTTCTGTTTTGGCCAAATTTAATTTTCAGATTGTCTTGACATCTCAGCATGCCCGCAGAGAATTCTGGGTGAAAAATGTCTTGTAAAATGCAAAAATTAAAACAGCAACAAATTAAAAGAACAACTCAAAATACTTTATCCTTGCCCTTTTATGAATTTCTTCTTATAATATGGCTAAATGCAAGAGCTAGAGAAAGTGTTACTGCTATTATAAACTTTGTTGAGAGCGCAACACTTGTTTCAAAATGTTTCAGGTCTTGGACAAAAATGTTAATGAAAACAAAACAACAGGTCACGGGATAGTCTAGGCCATCTATTCCATCACTTTTTAAGCCAACCCAAAACAGCCAAAGAATTCTTACAAACACAACTTTATGCTTACGCTTCCTAGCCTCTGATACTAATTCAGCGGCTTTCTTTTCCGCAGCTAAAAGTTGCTGAATTCCTTGTGATTGCGAAGCCATCTCAATCTATGTCTTTGTTGCCTTGAGTAGCTCTTCCTTCCAGCCAACCTGTGACAAGAAACCGTCGAAGAAGTGAAGAGCGAAAGCACGGAGGACAGATGACCTAATTTCAAGCCTCGTTTAAGAATTCCTCCGCAGTAGCTACCAGCTTAAACAAGCGGTCCCTGGTTTTGGAATCATGCAATCTAAAGATTGGCAATCTTTACATCTTTGTGCTCTCCTTTCTTCTCCGAGTGGTATCAAATGTAGAATAACTTCTTTTCCAAACATCTCAAAGTCAAAGCAAAGTGTTTTACATGCAAGTTCTGATTTGCTACGAGTACGATAAAAGCTGCTAAAAAGCATACAAAATTTGGTTCCAAAAAATGTCATTAATACTAGCCTCTGTTTCAAAATTCCTCCGCAATTACCACTTGCGAGTAAGTTCGAAAGTCATGCAGTAGTTGTTGAAGTGGAAGTTAACAAGGCGTGAAGATCTTTGCTGCGGAGAGAGTGAGGGAACAGCCGAGTTCATCGATAGATTCATTATTTGCAAGAGCCAAGACCAAACAGCGCGATGCAAAAAGGGCAGATTCCAAGATTGGTTGAGCTAGGATTACTGATCATCATGCTTCTTGGAAATGAAAACAATATTTTTCCAGCCTTGCAGCACTGGCCTAAATTGATGGCAGTCCCTTTGGTTATACTGGTATTTGGCTTGTTGCACAATGCCGAGTATGGAAAAAGATCAAGATATGGCAGTCTGCTATTTCGTGAAAACATTTCACAAGGATTCATTACAGCATCAGTTTTGTTGGTTGGGCTTTGTTGCCAATATTTCATGACATTTGAAAAAGAGCCTTCCCAAGGTGCTTCAGTGGGTAGCATACTAGGCATCTACATGCATTATGCCCTGGCAATGTTTTTTGCAACAATTGTCTATGGAATATTGTTCCTATGCAACATAGATATAACATTTGTTACACCAGTAATCATACTGTCTCTTGGGTTTCTACAAGACCATTTTGTAAACATCAACTTTGTGATCCCACTTGCAGCAGTAGTGCTCTATTTCATAATATTTTATGCTCTAAATAAGCTTTGCCCAAGAAGTTTCACAATTGGAGAAGCTGTAATAATAACACAGGGAATGACGTTCCTACTTATTGACTTTGCATTATTGCTTCTTATCAAGGGTGGTTATGGGAGATTGCTGAAAAATTATGATTTAACATTCCTGGAGAGCAGAAACAAAGAGTCATTGTTACTCTCAACACTTATAGCAACATCAGTCATGATTTCTGTCTGCCTCAGTCCTGTATTCTATTGCCTTGCGCAGTATGCAAAGACAGACAGTGACAACATGATTTACAGTGTAGCATTTTATATTGGAGGAATCCTCAATACAAGTGCCATTTTCGTACCGTCAGCATACATGTTGTTAGGAATGAATCCACTGTGGTTTCTTTTCTCACTCATAAACCTCAGAAATGTGGTTCTTATCATGTACTGGAGCATTCTACTACTTAGTGCAGTTGTGATTGTTGCTTGGAATGCTGATGCAAACAAAAGTGAGAAAGGAAAGATTGTACAAAATATAATCATAAGAAAATCATTTCACTTAATCGCAGTACTTATATTCATTCCTGGTATCTATTATTCACCTGATTTTACAAAACTAGCCTCTGGTCTATCCGTAATTGCCATGGTCATATTTGAATACCTCAGGATATTCAGAATTTGCCCCTTTGGGGAGACACTCAACAAATACATGACATCATTTGTTGATGAAAGAGACAAAGGTTACATCATCTTAACACACATTTATTTGTTACTTGGATTTTCAGTGCCAGTTTGGATGTTCTCATTTAATCTTTCCAGTCAGATGTGCCCTTTGTTACCCTATGCTGGGGTGATATCCCTTGGATTTGGGGACTCCTTTGCATCACTTATTGGAAAGTTTCAAGGGAACATGAAGATACCTGGGAGTGAAAAGACTGTCGTGGGTGTTGTTGCATGCCTGATCAGTCAGTTTTTAGCATCAATAATGATATTGCTAGCATACAACAGGCATATTTTTAGTTTTGCTGTTCTTTTCCAGGTTTTTGCAGCAGTTTCATGTACAGCATTGATTGAGGGAGTTACTTCACAGATTGACAATCTCATACTTTCACCCACCTTGTATGCAGCAATTTTGTTTCTTAGAATTTAGGAAGAGCTTGAAGTTTACAATTGTTTCAAAGCATTTGTTGATTTAGAGACAATATTTCCCCAATGTGTACATTACTTCTCTCTTGTTTAGGTCTTGCTGCATTTGCTAGACCTTAGCCTGCATGCAGACTTACTGTAGTATCCATTATAATACCAAGGGGTGTTGTGGCGCTGTGTTGTAATCCACCGACTTTGCACCCAGAACAGTCAGGCGGATAGGGTTCAAATCCCACCAGCACCTCTTGAGCATCATGACAAGGGGTTGCGGACTCTATTAGCGCTTAGCTATTTCTGCGATCCCAGTGCTTGGCGCTGAAAACTGCAACTTCACCTTCACCAAAGCTTGATTGATGCAAAAAAGTTGGCATAAAATTCTTTTTCCTATTTCTTGAACTGAATGGCTTCAAGCAAACTTTAAGCTATTTTGAAATTAGAAATTAAAACCATTATTATTTCTAAAATCTTTGAAGAGTAAGCCAAGAATTATCTGCAAGAAAACTAAAATACATGAATGTCTACAATATGGTATCAAATAAAACTCCCCATCATTCTTGTGGTGTAGGATTTAGAAATTTGATTACACCACATCCTTTTGACTTGATACAAGTCTTAGTTTTGTTTCTATTCCTTTCTGAGATTAAAACTGAGACTTGTAGCAAGTCAACACATCCTTAAATGAGCTGAAATATAATACCCTTTGATTTCGAAAATATTTTCCAATTTCTAAACAGTCCAACAGTAGAATAATAGCTAAAGTATTAATAAAATTTGAAACAAAATTAATTTCAAACATTGATTTCAAAGAAATAGGCCATGAACGTAACGTTACAGTGAGCATGACTCATGAATATCATCCTCTGAGCCTCTGAGCACGTGCTCACGTGCGCAGCAATCCACTTCAAAACGAGGTTAAAATTTAGCCATGTTGCGAATGGCCTAAGCAAGATGTCCTCCGCAAAAAAAGCCGTAGAAAAGCATTTCGTTACCACCGTTGAAGATATAAATTGAATGTATTGTCACCAAAAAAGAGCAAAGATGGCAGTATCTTCAATTGTCGTTGAAAAGGCGCTCGATGCAGCTCATGTGAAAAGTGACCCTGATGAAACCTTGCAAGATCGAGAAGTCGTTCGAGGATATGACTTTGATAAAGGGATTGATCATCATAAATTGCTGAAATCTTTTATGAATAATGGTTTTCAAGCAACGCATTTCGCAAAGGCAATTAATGAAGTTAACACCATGGTAATTATTCCAAATGTACTGCAAAGAACGCTTAAATTCTGTTCTGTTGTACTAAAATCTCAAATGGCAACAAATTTTTGCCGCTATTATTGTGTTTCATTCAATCAGGCAGCAGGATTGAAACAACTCATTGGCCAGTTATTCCTTAGGTTTTACTTCCCACAAAAAAGGCAGACCCACATCGTTAAAAGTTGTGTTTGATTGATCTACTAATTACTAAAACGTCTGAGACAAAGCGGACCTCAAAAGATACGAAGTATTATCTTAGTCTGGGTACCAGAATTTCTAAAAATACCTAGAGTCTTGTACCCAGGACTGGGTATAGCGTTTTTATTATCAAAATGAATTGAAATCAGCTGATAGATCAAATCAGATATGAATTTTGTGATATCCTTCTCTTTAAGTTGCCATTTTCACCCTGATGCCCAAAACTGGAAAAAAATCTTATTTTCTTCCAGATAGAGAAGAGAAAACTACCATTAGAGAACATCAGTCCTTACATTGATGAGGATGTGAAACCCAAGAAAAACTTGAGCATATTTCTTGGCTTTACATCAAACATGACATCATGTGGAGTGCGAGATGTGATAAGATTCCTTGTGAAACATAAAATGGTTGATTGCCTTGTCACCACTGCAGGAGGAATTGAGGAAGATTTTATAAAATGTCTTGCTCCAACATATGTAGATGATTTTCATTACAAAGGTGCGGAGGCAAGAAAGCGTGGACTCAATAGAATTGGAAATTTGATTGCCCCAAACAATGGTTATTGTAAGTTTGAAG